>CAUZXS010006313.1:202500-245690 GCA_963585895.1 Sepioteuthis lessoniana
CAATACAGTATGCCATTTGTTATATCATGGTAAGGAAGAGATACACAGTGAAATGAAGAGTCAATTATTCATTAACTGAAGTGGTACAGTCCAGCAAATATTATAAGTCCCCTGCTGTGGGTGTTACATCCAAAGTTGGTCTTACTACTGACCAAGATCTTGCTGAACCCTCTCATGCTTAAGAAACATCTTTTATACCTGCGCGATACTGGAAGTCATGTGGTACGAACCACAATACAACACCATTTCTAAATTTCTGGAGGAGTGAATAATGTCATGGTGCTGTTTATCACATAAATAGTGCCCAACTAACTGTAGTTTGCTGTACAGTAGACAAAACCTGAAACAAATGAAGTGCATTCATAAAATTAATAATTCAAAATAGAGACAATTTACCCATCACACTCTGTATATATATAATGTGTTTGTGTTTAATTCTTTGAATCCATTTCACTGATGGTTCTTTTATTTCCCCACCTCACACCATTGCACCAGTTTACAGGTGTGAACAAATGGCAGAGGGTAAATTTAGGTTCAGGAGCTCAGGACTCAAAAGGTTGATTCATTTTTACTTTAATAGAAGCTCTGATAGCAGATATTGTGACTGTAAATGCTATTGATCTACAGTATTAGTCTAAGTCATTATTGTTATTTTATATATATATATATATATATATATATATATATATATATATATAAAGGTGGTACCCAAAAGTTTATGAAATTTTTGCATAAAATATAACTTACCCAAACATTTAATTTTTACTATTACACAAAAGATACTGTGTTGCAAGTGGGTTAATGAAATGATTGTCATTTGATCCCAGGTGATGAAAAAAGTGGACTAACATGTATTTATAATTTGGATCCCACATTTATTGAATGTTTTGATTGATCAGGTCCATCATCTAAGGAGGTTTCCAAATTGTTTCTCATTAGGAAGAGGAAACTCTTTGTATCTTCTAAAGTTTCTATCAAAAAAGCTCTTTAAAGAGGCCCATAAAAATGATAAAATCCTCAAAACAGATTTGCTCTGTAGTTTACAGGAACTGCAACTCCCTAAAACTCAAAACAGAAATTCTTTTAGCCTTGCTTTAGTAGGGTAAACTATCTATCATCTATTCATAATGCCTTGACACAATTCTTGGGCGGCCATGGGGTGTTGGTGGTAAGTACAATTACATAACAATTGGCACAATAAGGTGTATTCCTCTCAAAGAGCAATGGAAAAAAATCTGTACTACGTTCAGTTTGTGTGTACTTTTCCAACTAACCAAATTTTGGGATAACACTTGCTAAATGCAATATGCATATATATATATATATATATATATATATATATATATATACACACTAAGATGAGTCAAATGTTTTGCGATATTTTGCTCTTCACTAGTTGCAGTGCATATTGCACATGATCAAGGCTGTTCAAGCCATATATTGTTGATTATTTGTTACAGCAACCTTGAAAAAGTCAAAATACAATATTCTTTTGAAGTGACCAAAATATATATATATATATATATGCATATACATATATATATATACATACATATACATATATATATGCCTACATGTACATATACACATATATATATACATATACATATATATATACATATATATACATATATGTGTGTGTTGAGTCAAAAGTTTTGCAATATTTTGATGATATAGTGCACAATTTGGCAGCTCTGGATGCTTTTGCCAAGTTTATGAAAGTAATGAATCACACTGGATGATAAGATCCTGTGGTAGGTAGTATTGTGTTAGTTGGTGCACTGACATGTTGTGCATCACTTCCCTCCATGTGTGATTTGAAGCTGCATGGATGAATATGCAATGTAGGAACATGCTTTATGAATTTGAACTAAGCTATAGTGCCATAGAAGAAACCAAAAACATTTGTTGTGTGAAAGCTAAAAGCACAATTAATCCCAGTACAATAACCCAATAGTTCAAGTAATTTTGCCTAGATTGCAAGAAACTTTACAATCAAGCAAGGTCAGATAGAGCTAAAACCATGTGCTCCAAATTATAGAAGCATATCTGGTGAGTAGCACTCCAAGTAAATCAGACAAGCTCAGCATTTTACAGTCCAGTGCAGTTCATCATCTTCATAACCTCAGCAAAAATATCCATAGCTGCCAAAATGTTAACCAAATATTGCAAAATATTTGACTCACCCTAATATATATATATATATATAGGAGGTGCATACGATAAGTTTCCAGACTTTTTTTGTATGGGCAGTTTTATTGATAGTACACACATGAAACTCTAGTCCCCTTTGAAGTAATCTCCTCCAGCTGCAATGCACTTGTTGTACCATTCCAACAACTTCTGGAAGGCCCCATGGAAGTCCTCTTGTGTGAGCGTGTCAATGACTTTCATCACAGCCTCTTTCATCTCCTCAATTGTCTCATAATGACAGCCTCTGAGCTTAGGAAATAAGCAAAAGTCACTAGGAGTGAGGTCTCGACTATAGGGAGGCTGAGAAACTGTCTTGATGCCCATCTTAGTCAAATAGTCTGTGACAAGGATGGAGTTGTGGACTGGTGCATTGTTCTAGTGGAAATGCCACTGGACTGGTGCATTGTTCTAGTGGAAATGCCACTGACCCGATTTGAAGTGCTGGCCTCTTCCCTAGGAATCTCTTCCTGAACTCCCTTAGAACCTCAGCATAGTAACCCTAACCCTAACCTTTTGACCAATCTACTCTGGTGTTCTGACTTCCTTACTCCTCCCACATCTCTCATCATCCCTCGCAGACTCCCTGCCTCCCTTGAATCTCTTATGCCACTCAAAAACTCATGCTCGATTCATGCAAGATGGTCAAAAAGCAGTCTGAAGCATTCTATACATTTCTGTGGCATTTTTTCAAGTTTAAAACACAATTTTATTGCATATCATTTTTCTAAAGGGTCCTCACATCTAGATTGCATTTTTGAAAATCACCAGCTGTGACAATCAAGCTTTAGTAGGGCATATTCCAATTCCTACTGTAGCTGTTCCTTTGAACCTGAAATCATAAAAATTGGTCAGTCATCTCATAAGATGTATAGCAATAACATACTGAATTTTCAAAAGTCTACGACAATTTTAAATGCCTGTACAAAAAAAGTCTGGAAATTCATCGTATGTACCTTGTATATATATATATATTTATATAGGTATTCTTTGGTCCAGTTAAACCGGAGTTGGGAGTAATTCCATCAGGACAAGAGATAGATAGTTAGATAGATAGATGGATAGATTTTGGTCACTTAGAAAGTCTTTTTCACAGTGGCTGTAATAAGTAACCAGCAATATAAAAAGAGTCAAAAGTTTTTGTTAGGGAAAGACCTATCAGGCATCAAATATCAACTTTCACATTTTTCACCAGAAATCTATTTAATCATAAATTAAGAGTTTTTCTTTGATTAAATTCTTTAGATTTATTATTTGAGAAATGCAAAAAGTTCAATGCATTAGTTCCTTCTATATTTTTAGTCATCTTAAAGAAAAACTAAATGTGTTGGATTTGTTCATATTTCATTGATCAGATTTAAATGATATTTTTACTGTTCTGGTTTGATATGTACAATTTACTTTTAAAATTCTGTTTTAATATATTCAGGTATTTCATTATGGTATACCTTGTACATAGACATCCCCAATTGTATATAGTTAATTTATTGATATTCAGAATATTATTTCCTATAAGAACTTTAAGGTGTAGCCCTTTCAGAGCATAACTAATAATATGTACAACCTTCTTTTGTAAAGGGATAGTTTTTCAATTTTGTTTTATTTACATTCCTCAGAATATTATGCTAGAGGTAGAGTTAAAGGACCAGTTTTTAAAGAGAGTTTTAAAAACAGTTTTGAAATAATTCTATCTTATATATATATATATATATATATATATATATATATATATATATATATATATATATTTATATATATATATATATACAGTGTATCACAAAAGTGAGTACACCCCTCACATTTCTGCAGAGATTTAAGTATATCTCTTCATGGGACAACACAGACAAATTGACACTTTGACACAATGAAAAGTAGTCTGTGTGCAGCTTATATAACAGAGTTAATTTATTTTCCCCTCAAAATAACTCAAGATATAACCATTAAAAGCTAAATCCCTGCTAACAAAAGTGAGTACACCCCTAAGAAATTACACCTCTAAATGTCCAAATTGAGTACTGTTTGTTCTTTTCCCTCCAAAATGTCATGTGACTCATAAGTGTTTCTTGGCCCACGTGTTACTAGGCCCATGTGCATAGGGAGCAGGTGTATTCAAATTTGTAGTGCGGCTCTCACACTTTCTCATACTGATCACTGAATGTTCCAACATGGCACCACATGGCAAAGAACTCTCTGAGGATCTTAAACGACGTATTGTTGCGCTACATGAAGATGGCCAAGGTTACAAGAAGATTGCCAACACAATGAAACTGAGCTGCAACACCGTGGCTAAGATCATCCAGCATTTTAAAAGAGCAGGGTCCACTCAGAACAGGCCTCGAGTAGGTTGACCAAAGAAGCTGAGTGCATGTGCTGAGCATCACATCCAAATACTTTCTTTGAAAGATCAGCATAGGAGTCCTGTCAGCATTGCTGCAGAGACTGAAGAGGTGTGGGGTCAGCCTGTTAGTGCTCAGGCCATACACCGCACTCTACATCAAATTGGTGTGCATGGCTATCACCCCAGGAGGAAGCCTCTTCTGAAGACGATACACAAGAAAGCCTCCAAACAGTTTGCTGAAGACATGTCAACAAAGCACAAGGATTACTGGAACCATGTCCTATGGTCTGATGAGATGAAGATTAATTTGTTTGGTTTTGATGACTTCAAGCATGTGTGGCAGCGACCAGGTGAGGAGTACAAAGATAAGTGTGTTATGCCTACAGTCAAGCATGGTGGTGGGAATGTCATGGTCTAAGGCTGCATGAGTGCTGCAGGTGTTGGAGAGTTACATTTCATTGAGGGAAACATGAACTCCAACATGTACTGTGAAATACTGCAGCAGGGCATGATCCCCTCCTTCCAGAAACTGGGTTGCAGAGCAGTATTCCAGCATGACAATGACTCCAAACACACCTCCAAGATGACCATTGCTTTACTGAAGAGGTTGAGGGTAAAGCTGGCTAAGCATGTCTCCTGACTTGAACCCAATAGAACATCTTTGGGGTATCCTCAAGCAGTAGGTGGAGGTGTGCAAAGTCTCAAATATCTGCCAGCTCTGCGACATCATCATGGAGGAGTGGAAGAGCATTCCAGTGGCTACCTGTGAAGCTCTGATAAACTCCATGCCCAGGAGAGTAAAGGCAGTTCTGGATAATGATGATGGCCACACAAAATATTAACAATTGACATGGTATATGTTGATATTGACAACTTTCCCTAAGGGGTGTACTCACTTTTGTTAGCAGGGATTTAGCTTTTAATGGTTATATTTTGAGTTATTTTGAGGGGAAAATAAATTAACTGTTATATAAGCTGCACACAGACTACTTTTCATTGTGTCAAAGTGTCATTTTGTCAGTGTTGTCCCATGAAGAGATATACTTAAATATCAGCAGAAATGTGAGGGGTGTACTCACTTTTGTGATACACTGTATATATATATATATATATATATATATATGTATAATATATTTATATATAGGAATTGAAAGATAAAGATGAACAATCTCCAAAAATTGAGTGGAAATTGACGAAAAGAAGTTTACACATAAAGCTGGTTCAAAAACTGCTAGTTGTGTTTTAAAGAAAAACTGTAAATTGTAAATTGTAAAGGATGTTTATTAAACAAAAGTCTGAACTAGTTTTTAAATGTAGATACAAAAATAAGTTGTCTCTTATCACTTGACTAATCTTTAGTATGGTAAAAGGGATTATTTATATGAATAAAATGAGGAAAGAAGTAATAGTATTTGTTCATGTATAATATATCATCATCATCGAATCATGCTGATAGCATGGATTCTCTTAACTCTCTTGCCATTGATTCCAATCAACCATCACTCTTGGTAGTTCCTCTACATGGTATTCAGTGTCTGCATAGAGATGATGAATGATTTGCTGGTTGGCAAACACTAGTGTGTCCACAGGAGAAAATGGTTTATGTGTTTGTCCTTACTTCTTCAGTAGTAACCAGTATATCATGTTCACCTTACTTGGATTATTTGTGTGATGGGAGGTAAGTAGCCGTACAACTGTTGTTTTGTGGGGTGTTGCTTCCAGGATTTGTTCAAAACAGCACACAGCATCCTTATGTAGTTCCTATTTAATTTTTTTCACCAGGCGTTTCATTAAAGGCCAAAGTGGTGGAAACATACAATCGTACTGACAGTCACGACTCAGAAAAATTCCCATTTTATTTTATCAGATTTCCATATGGTTAATAACCAGTCAGTAGCAGTTCATGCTTTACCAATGAATATGTTGACATCACTTTCTGTAGATGAAATATTTCTACCAAGGTATGTGAAATGGACAACTAATTTCAGAAGCTGGCCATTTAATGTGGAAATGACTCCATTTTGTTTAAAATAGATGAAATCTGTTTTATTTAAGTTCACATTGAAGCCAATCTCCAGGCTTTGTAGCCAAGATTTGACTTGAGCAGGTGTTTTAGTTAGACGCACTAGATCATCATTGAAATCTGCATCCATGATATCTTCTGTAGGATATTGTCTGCTTCTTACCTATTTTTAGTTTAAAACCATTTTCTTCAATTAACCCTCTTAGTTCATAATCTTGAGAGATTATGAATAGAAATAATATTAATGTATCTCCTTGCAAGACCCCAGGTATAATATCAAAGAAATCAGTGCCACCATTGTGTAAGTAAACCATTTCTTTATGGAGCATCATTATAGCATAGACAGTTTCTTTGGAGAATACTTCTAGTATATGGTCATATGCTAGAAGAATTTGTTTCATCTTTCTTTTGAGTATGGAGTCAAATGCCTTGGAGAAATCTACAAATAAAAGTGTTGCTTTGATATTTTTGCTCATACTTCTTCAATGACTTAATGAATAGTCAGAATCTGAGATGTTGAGGATTAATTTCTCTGAAGTTCATTCTGATTTTTCCTAAAACTTTTCTCGACTTCAGGTCAGATACAACTTAGAAGCAAAGCATTATAAACTTTCGCAGCTATGGCAATAAAATTTATGCATCTGTAATTCCTAGAGATTCTGAGATTGCCTTTCTTAGGGAAGGAGAGAATTCAGCCTTTCGTCCATTTCTCTGTTGTATTTTGTTTATACACAAAGCTGCATAATCAAAGAAGGATGACATCAAATTTCCTTGTCTTCCACAATTTAGAAGGTATTTTGTCGAGGCTTGCGGCTTCTCAGTTTTTGATTGTTTTTTAGAATTGCATCGAGCTCTATAAAGTTTTCAAGTTTGATGCCTAATTGGCCATTGGTAATTTCTTCTGTAGATTTATCTGATTTTAAGAGTGTTTCCAAGCAAACTCTGGAAATGTTTTTTCCACTTTCTTTTTTACTGGTATTTGTTGGGTTTATTTTATTAAGATATTTTGTTATCATGTTTTTTCCTTGCTGTTTTTGACTCCGAGAGAACTCTGTATTTGGCTTTTGGTTTTGTTGGTATGCACTCTGCTGCTGTTTCTAAATGAGTGGTGAGGAAATTTTTATTGTCATCATTTTGAGTTCGACTTTCAAATGTCCCCTGAAGAAGAGTATCAAACTTGTTTCTTACAGTCACTGAATAGTGATTGCACATATCACTATTGGTTTGTGATGACCAGTCATATCATATAGATTTATCTGTTTGCTTCTTATTACTGTGTAGACTCAAGCAAATTTTTATTGAGGGGTATGCATCACAGTTTAAGATGCCATTTCTCTTGTTTTAAATTTATAATCTAGCTGTGCTTTTGAGTTATTTGAGTTTTCTTTCTTTTTAAGCCTTTTCTCATGAGAAAAACTCTTCTAGATGTTCTCTATTTCTGTTTCGAGAATTGGGTAAACAGTATTTATACTTTTTGGTTTTACCTATTGTTATATTTCACTATTCAGTGTATCATGTGCTAGAAACAAGACAATGATGTAGACAGAAGACAGAGGCATATGTTGTCAGTTTAACATTTTATTAGTGACTACTACAATATAAGGCGGTGAGAGGTTGCAGAGCAACTGGAAGTCTAAGGTTGTGAAAGGAGTAGTGTGGGTATATAACATCCTTGGATTTTTATAAAAGAATTTTTTTTCTTTTTAATAGTTATGTGTGTGCATATTTGATTTTTTTTGTACCTTAAGGGTGTTTTAATTAACCTACCACTTCTTGTAGTATTTTTCGTTATATTGTTAATTGGAGTGGGAATGTTCATTTTTTGTGTGTTATTGAATATATTTTCAGAATCGTGTTTGTTACTGAATTGTTTACTTTCTCTTGTGTTTTTAGTAAGTGTCATCTATTTCTTTTTATGATTAGTCCTTGTTCAGTTTTTATTAAATACGATCTTGGTTATTGTTGTGGCCCCAGAAAGGGTCAGTAATGAAAACACAAACATGGATATTAGATAACAGATTATACTACACAAGAAAGATAGAGTTACATAGAAAAGGTAAGAAGTCTCATACTGTTTTTATAACACCGATAGTGATCTGCCCTTCTGGCAGCCAAATCTCTGTACTAATAACTGTGAGAAGAGTCCATTATAGTAAGATGGGTAAGGTTCCCACAACAGTTATTGAAGTTTTTTCAGAATTAGGCCTTTTCTTATCTTTTTTTCTTGGAATTTTATCCTGACTTCATATTATTCTCTTCATCATCTGCTGAGCAGGTTATGGTGATCCATCTTTTAAAGGTGTAGTTCTTAGTGATAATAGAGCTAAGTACAGATCTTGTTTGCTTTCATATGCTTTTGTGAGTGTTTTTTTAATTGTTTGTATGTTTCTCTCTGCTAATCCATTTGCTTGAGGATAATTTGGGCTTTTAGTTATTTGTTTGAAATCCCAATCTTTTGCAAATTGTTTGAACTTTTTGGATTTATATTCAAACCATTGTTACTGATTTCTATTTGTGGCACTCCAAATGTCGGAATAGTGTGTTTCATTTTTTTGATTATTGTTATCAATTCACAGTTTTTCAGCAATTGTACATCAAAGAATCTTGTTGTATTACCAATTATTATTATATATGACATGTTGTTCTGATGAAATATGTCTGTTGTAACTTTTGTCCCGGGAGTTACTGGAATTTCCTGTTTTAGTTGAGTTTCAGCTGGTAGTTTGCATCTATGTTGTGTGCAATTTTAACATTCGCCAATCATTTTTTTTATGTGGCTTTTTATGTTTGGCCAGTATTGCATTTCTTTTGCTCTAGCTATGCATTTTCCCATTTCTAAGTGTCCCGTGTGAATTTTTTTATAGCGCTTCTTTATGTAGTGAACTTGGAACTATCATTCTTGTTCCTTTCAGCACTAATCCTTTGGTTATTAATACTTCGTTTCGGATCGGAATGTAAAGTGCAATTGCTGGAGGTATTTTTTATTATCACACGGTCATTCTGTAGTTATATATTTTATTAACATTTGTAGTGTTGGGTCTTTAGCCATTTCGCTTCTATATACTTTTGAGTTTTATAGTCACTCATTGGATATTTATTTTTTTGTATTGTATCACGCTATCTTTTATTTCTTGCATACTATTCGATATACATGCATGTGATAACGTATCAGCTATGATTGATTGTTTTCCAGGAATATACATGAGTTTAAGTTCATATTTTTGCAAAGTCATTAAAAATCTTTATATTCTTGGCTATGCACTTAATATTGATTTCTGAAATATCTGCTTCAATGGCTTGTGATCATTTTTGATGATAAATTTCTTGCCATATATGATTTGATGGAACTTTTTGCACCCGAATACTACGCCCAATGTTTCTAGTTCGATAGTACAATAATTTTGTTCTGTATTTGTACTCCTAGAAGCGTATGCTATAGGTAACCAGTTATCTTGGTGTTTTGGCAATAGAACAGCACCTAATCCTTTTTTTATTTGGGTCAGTATTTATTTCTATTTTAGTTCAGGGTTGTAAAATTGTTGTATTGGTGTACTTATTATTTTTTTGTGGTTTGTTAAATGACCAGAGTATATTGTTGTGTAGTAATGATCTAAGTGGCGTAGTTATTTCGGAATAGTTAGGTATAAAAACTTACATAAATAATTGGTCATTCCCCGGAATCTTTTTTATTTTCAGGATTTGGCATTTGTATTATTGCCTTTATTTTATTTGGATCTGGTTCAATTCCATTATGTGATATTAGATGTCCTAGGCATGTGGTTTGTGTTTTTGCAAACTCGCATTTTGTTCTATTCAATTTTACACTATTTTCATGTAATCTGCTCCGATTTGATCTGCAAGAATAGCAAGTGGAGGATTAGTGTCTAAAAAAGTGAATGAATCATAATCTTCACTCTAACTGCAACTACCTCGACTAACTCAGCTTTGCAACATTCAATAATTTCCAACCTTTACCTAGTATCGAGTGTCATCTGCAATCTGCAACTTTCAGTCCCCACCAGCTAATTTATAAGCTTTTGGCCCGATCATCACTTTGTTAGCTTTTGGGCTGTCTCTGTCCTAAACCAGCCAAATATCATCTAGCAATTCAGGCCAATAATATAGATTTTTATTAGCCTTATGATTATAGAATCTGCAAAGCCTTCACATGAAGAAAGAATTTATAATTTAAAGTCCCCATTTAAAAATGGACATAAGTTCCTAAAATTTTGAACATTTAACACATTCAGTTTTTTGACTCGTGATTTCTCTTGTTTGTATGATTTTAAACTTTTCATACTTCTTATTCCATTATGATATTTACAAAGAGTTTATAACATTTCATTATCCACCGTATTCTCTTTTCTTTGTTTCAAAGCTGTTTTGCAAAGAAAGTATTTTATACTCAAAATAAAATTCATATTTTATTTTAGCTTTTCTTCCAAGGTACTCACCATATTTCTTTGTCCTTAAAAACGATCCTCCGTAATTACACTGTCACAAAGGCCATGACCAAATATTTGAAGTTTTCTTAAAATTTTCATTTTCGTGAATATTCTAAATAATTCTTATTATATACCCATATGTATATTGGGTTGAGTCATAAATAATTTCCGTTGTTAGTTGTAAGAATGCATTTCGAACCTTTAATGTTTTAAAACGCAACAAGAAATTACATGATTAAGGAGTGCTTTCATCAGTCATTCTTATTTCAGTTGTGAAAGAGTGCATATGATTTAATCTATGATCACATGTCCCTAAAGAAGAACAAAACCCCACAGAAACAATCAAGAAAGTTTCTAGTATTTTCAGCCATCGTCTCATTACTGTCCGTTAAGTTCGAAACTAATTTTCAGGGTTTCATTTTGGCGATACATCATTGAGAGATGAACCACGACTAGGAAGCTCATCACCCCTTGACCAAGATCCTTTAAGAGAATTGGTGGAATACAAAAAGATAGGAAAAGTTAGTAAGCCAGGCGTTTGAGTTCCTCATACTCTTAGTGAGAAGAATACAGATGATCACATATCCATAGGGACAAGTCTTCTTTCAATGTAGAGAAATTACCTGTTTCTCAACAATATTGTTGCAGGTGACAAAAAATGGGTCTTTTATGACAATGTTTAATGCAAAAGCAAATGGATTGACAAGGATGAATCTCTGCAGCTGACCCAAAAGGTAGAACTTCATAGAAGAAAAGTAATGCTCTGTGTATGTTGGGATTACCACTGTATTATTCCTTTTGAGTTTTGAAACGGATGTAATATACTCAAAGCAAACTTATAATCTCAACAGCTGCAATGTGTACATGAAAATCTAAGAACATGCTGTGCACTCATCAAAAAGAGAAGCATTGTGCTTCTCAATGGATATGCAAGGCCACATTTAGCAAGAATCATGCAAGAAAAAATACTGGATTTAGGCTGGCCTGTTCAACTCCATCCAACATATTTACCAGTCCTTGCACCAAGTGATTTCTATCTTTTTTGAGTTCTTCAAAATACTTTGAATAATAAAAAATTTTCCTACGAAGATCTGATAAAAATGTTTGCAGAAAACTTTTTGTGCTCAAAATCAACTGAATTTTACTGGAGAGGAATCAAGCTGCATGATAAATGGCAAGAATATTTTGTAGCCTTGTTGTGCCAAGGTGAATCGGTTACCCACTTGGTCACTTCCCAATGTCGGGTGGGAAGCATGGTTAATGAATATAAAATGCTTTATTTATGGTACCCTCTAAAATATCCAAGCAACACTCCCCTGAGACAGATTCTGATAGTGATGCACAGGTGGAGACCCCTTTTCCAAATTTTGTATCAGTTAAAGAGAAACCTATTACAAAACTTTCTCTCTTCATTGTAAAAAAGTTCTTGGCCAGTATATACCCCAAATCAGTGAAGACTACCAAAAAACAATATGCTGGTCGTGAAAGTGGTAAAAAAGAGCTACGCAGAGCTCCTAAAGATGACTACTTTTCACAAAAACAAAAAAAAACCTAACCTTAGAGATTCTTTAACTCCTCTAGAGGAGTATGAAAATGCCAAGAACTGTTCCTTTGCACTCTAGAAGAAATTTGAAAAAGAAAAAAGTTAACAAATGTCAAACATCAATAGAGTGTCGATCAGAAAAAATAGGGAAATATTAGACACACATACCAACATCATGACCTTCAACATACCTAATGTAACAACAAGACTTAAAATAGGGTGTGTGATGGTCAGGGTGGAAAAATACATTTTGAAACCTCTGCAGAAGTTCGGACATCATGAGAGCCGCTGTACAAGGAACCCAATATACAAGCAGGATGCATCTGACCACAGTTTGCACACCTCAGTGAAAACAACCATCAACAGGATAAATCAATTGAGAGGAGATGATGGTAACATAATTGTTTTCTCAATCAACAAAATATTTAAATACCAACAAGTCTCCAAACAAAACAAGAACAATGAAAGACAAAAGATACTCAATACCACAACCTGCCTTTAAAGATTACTCTCCAAGCAAAAAGCATTAAAAGGCAAACAAAAACTTCCACTGAAACTAAAAATGCAAGGCACTGAAAACCTAGACACAACAAATAAATTCAGGCTATTAGAAAAGATGAGGACATAGAATCAACCTCAACTACCTAAATATAAAACCTAGAATAAAAAAATCACTAAATTCTATAAAAAGAGAGAAACTGTAGACCATTTGATCTGCCCAGAAACCTTCATAAAAGAAGCCTTCATAAAAAAGTAGCCTCTGATGGCAATTTTTTTCAATCTGGAGAAAGCAGAAGTACTACTCAGAAGTATGGTGTCATGACAGACCAACATAATCAAGGCTTAAGCGGAAGATTGCCAGTTTTCATAAAAAAGTTCTTTTCCATAGATTTTCTGAGTGCATGTGAGATCCACTCTGTCTGACCTCCAAAATCAAGAGGAACATAATCCACAAGGAAGCATTCTATCTGTTACTCTCTTCTCTATAAAAATTAATAACTTGGTAATATAGATATTAAACACAAATTGGACTAAATTTTGGTTTTTAAAAGAAAAATTATTTATTGATTAATCTTTAAGTGTATCTTCGTATATAATAAAGATAATTGAGATAAAACTTTGATCTTAATAATAACATAATAATAATAAATGAGTTTCCCATCAACTAAAAATTGTTCAGGAATATAAGCAGTCAGTGTAAAATGCACAGAAACCCGAGCCCTATTTCATCTGGTTGATGAAAGCCTGAAACCTCTCAGAAAGTTAAGGATTGGGATTTCTTTTAACTTATAAATGATTTTCAATGCAATCTTTTTTAAACATTCAAAGAACTTAAAAGAATTGAATAAAAATGTATCTTTCAATAGGTACAGAAATTGCTCAAAGAAACCCACATAAAATGATAGAATTGGACTTTAACAAAGTTAAAAACTAGTTAAACTAGAAAAGAGAGGAGCTCCGAAACATAGCTCACAAAATGAGGAAATTGATGACCATACAGAAGGCCATAAACCCAAGGGATGATGTGGATAGATTGAGTGTTACAAAAAAAAAAAGAAGAGTGAAAAATCATGACATATGAATGTTTGTATTTTTTGTTTGTTTTTGGTTTGTACCCGGTTATGGCTAACGGAATCAGAACAGATGACATCCATGGATTCAATAAAGGACGTAGTTCAAAGTTCTGCATAGGTTCCTGAGTTTGACAAACACCTCAAGAAGGCTGGAGGACATATCAGCCGAAACATTGTGGAAATGACAATAGTCCGAAAACCCTCAATAATAAAAATCATCAAGCTTCGTCTCAGAAATTTAGACAACTAATACCCAATGAATAGCAACAAAAGCAGACAACCTAACTGGAAGAAATAAGCCAAATTGGTTAAAGGAGGTAGACTCAAAAGATACTGACTCAGAATTCATTAATACAAGCAAAATCCTCTAAAAAGACACACAGTTCCCTCTACTATTCATCACAATGATGATGCTGTTAAATTATATCCTAAAAATCCAAAAGAAGATATAGATTTACAAAATTGCAAGAAAAATAAACAAACTTATGTACATGGATGATATCAAACTATTTGTCAAAAATAAAAAAAGAACTGGATTTCCTAATACAAACAGAATCTTCAATGAGTATATAGGTATGGAATTTGAAATTGAAAAATACGCACTGATTGTAATGAATGGAAAAAAAGAGAAACAACAGAAGGAATAGAAATTCCTAATCAGAAAATCATCAAAACACTTAGAGAAAAAGAAAACTATAAATATTGGAAACTCAACCACTGGAATTTAATTAAAGGAATAAATACTTGGGCAATTTCCATTGTAAAATATCCTGGACTCTTTTTTAAAACTAGATAAGAAAAGAGCTCAGAAATATAGATCATAGAATGAGAAAATTGATGACCATGTACAAGACTTTAACCCAAGAGATGATGTGGATAGATTCAATGTTACAAGAAGAGGAGGAAAAAGTTACTTGCCAGCATTGAGGATTGTATGGATGTAGCAATTCAGGGACTCAAAGAATATATAAAAAGAGCAAAGATTAATTAAAGCAGCTAATAAACAATAACAAAAATAAAACAACAGGAAAACAGGAATTATTGAATTGAGAAAACAAAAATGGGAAGAAAAATAACTAGGGTAACACTTCAGAAGACAAACTAAGAAAATTAGACACAAGATGACCTCGACATGACTGAGCAGAGGAAACCTAAAGAGAGAAACTGAACCATTATCCATAGCCAGAATAACAACATAAGAACAAATTGTGTAAAAGCTGGATTAGATAAGACCCAGAAGTATAGCAAGTGTAGACTATGTGGATAAAGAGATGAAATAGTCAACAGGCACCTCTGGGTGAGAAAGGTAATCGACTGGAAATTGTGCAAGCAACTAGATTTTAACCATATAGACAAATGGTATATGCAGAACTTAGAATCTGTACTGGAATATGCAACACATAAAATTCTTTAAGGTTTTGAGATACCTTTTGTTGTAAGTTGGTTTATGAGTTTTAAGAAACTGAAAGTACCAGTTCCGCCATTGTTATTTGTCAATAACAAGTTAAGGGTCTCTCATGAGTTAACAATCTGACTGGAGTCTTATGTTGAATTTATTAGTTACCTTTCCAAGGGTGTCCTTGTGGTGTAATGGTTAAAGCGATGAACTGCGGAATCGTAGTACGCGAGTTCGTACTCCACTCGCGCTATTACGTTCACTTTCGGGCAAATACCCTTGGGAAAGGTATGAACCCCCTTATTCTCCCTCCAGCTATGGGTAAATAGTAGGACGGACTAGGTTCTTCAGCCTTGGTGAGGCAACTAGTCTAGGAGAAGGAAAACTCTGAATTCAAACCTGTTAAACTCCGCTTAAAAATTGACCTTGTGTCATATCCT
The DNA here is from genome assembly GCA_963585895.1 of Sepioteuthis lessoniana. Classification (NCBI taxonomy): domain Eukaryota; kingdom Metazoa; phylum Mollusca; class Cephalopoda; order Myopsida; family Loliginidae; genus Sepioteuthis; species Sepioteuthis lessoniana. Next base: position 218,450 of record CAUZXS010006313.1, read on the forward strand.
GCCCGAGCGGAGGGGTTGGTAAATACTACCTTTCCAAGTAATCATGACAAAATGGATCAACCAATATCAGCCAAAAGACCAGGTCTAGTTTTAATAAACAAAATGAAAAGAAGTTGTCAACTAGTAAACTTCACCATTCCAGTAGATCACAGAGTAAAAATAAAGAAAAGTAAAACATTGGATAAAGACCTAGACTTTGCTAGAAAACTGAGAAAGTTAAGAAACATGAAGGTGATAGTAATACTAATCATAGTTGGAGTTCTTGGAACAATCCAGAAGAAGCTGAAAAAGAGAATGGAGAAACTGGAGATTCAAGGAAGAATTGAAACCAGACCATAGCATTTCTGAGATTAACTAGAATGCTTAGAGTTGTCCAGGAAAGCTGAGATGACTTGCTGACATACCTAATTCAGTGAAGGCCACCAATTACAACTCGTGTGAAAAATTTGCAAAGAATAAAAGGATGATAATAATAATAATACATAATATTCATCAATAGAAATATTTTGACAAATGTTCTTTCACTTATTATTCTATTACAATTTTTTAGTAGATATGTTTTTGGCTGTTAAATTGCAGAAATTCAGAAAAATTAAATTACTTCAGAAAAGATTTGAACTCTCATCCTATATTTTGGAAGCATTGCCAAACCTGTCATGATAAAGGAGGAAACTCGTTTCTAGTCCTTTTCTTCCAACTTTATTCCATGCTGTATTATTTATTGTCTACTACTACAACTAATTGTGGTATTAATATCTCTAAGTTGTTTGGATAAATGAGATCTCTGACTAATCATAAACAGTTTTAAAAACATTAATTGACTAATCCAGTTTTAGGTTAAAATAGTTGCCTATCCCTACTTGCCAGGCACAAGCAGTTGATATTTAAGACAACACAAAAAAATTAAACAGATTTTTTGATAAGATTTTCAAGATATTCTCTTCTAATGGGAAGAATTGAGCAACAGAATCTTTCTAACCCCATTTGATACTTGTGTCAAATTAAGGTAAGTTAAGTAACTATCCATATTGATATTTGTATACATATACAAATTTTACCTCTTGAAATTTTGTTTCAGATAAGAGCTTGTATATGCAAATGAAATATTGTGTTGTTATTTATTAAACTTGGCTTAAATTGGCATAAAGCCAGAAATATAAGATGGTGGCTCAATGAATACAATTGTCATAAGGTACTGTAGGCGTACAACATAATGATCCCAATGTCATCAGGTGCAGGATGAGAAAATGCAGGTATCACCAAGAATATCCAGAGAGGTGTTGTAGGGTATACAAAATGTCCCACACCAGGAACCAAACAGACATAAATAGAAGACAACCAGTGATATGTGTGCCACCCAGGAAAAGAACAAAATCAGCAATCTGAAATGATGAGAAAATGTTCTACTTGAGGCTAGAATTAGCTGTTAACAGAAGTCTTCTCTTGTCCAGCCAAGTGGTCTGAAAACCAGTGATTCATACCCCAACTGACACGCTAAGATAATTAAAGTTGTTCTATAATTGTTTAGAAGACTTAGTGCCACTGTTTATTACCACAAGGTGATCACCAGAAGACAATCACCACATTATTTGTGCTCCATAGTGGACAATACAATATCAAGCATTACTCAGTAGTTCTTGTTCTGTGAAACTTGGTTTTCTAATCATTACTATACAATAAAGGGCACAAATAAAATACTGTGTTGTATTATTTGTTGGATACTTGTTGGTTAATGATTTGCCTAAGTTTTATTAAAGAAGAAAACACATTTTTTTAGGAAAATAATCTTTTCTTTTTATTTTGCATGGATTATCTTCAAGTTTGGAACTTTACATAAAAACCAGGAGAATGAAAGGGATATATCTGTTCATCACTGGCACCAAAGAAAGAATGAACCATTTAATTTGATTTTGAGACTTTCTCAGTGCTTAACATTTGCTGGTCCTTTAGTGTATTCCCATACAATCATTTTTGACAACCTGTAAAGTTTTTTCACCAGTGACCTTTCTGCCTTTGTACTTCAGAACTGCACTCCAGTGACTGCTCTTCACCTGTGTTCAAGGTTGGTTGTCTGGGCCAAATTTGGCATAAGGCCATCATCTCTGAGTATCTCTCACAGCACATATGTTGTATAACATATAAACTGAGTTTCATAGAATTCTAGTGATAGTTTCTTTTTTCCTAAAAAATTCAGGTTTTTGATGGGTTTAGAAAAGAAAGAAAGAAAAAAAAAAAAACACACACATAGAGGAAAAGGAAGATAACCAATAGCCAAATATTTATTTGTGACTAAATTTACACATGATGTACAACAGAATACTTGGATACAAACTTCTGTTTACATGCAAGAGTGGAGGTCAACAGCCAGAATGGGAATCATTAAAAATGGAGGAAGCAGTAAAATCATTGGTTTTTATTTGGCTGCGTATCTGTCAGAGAGGATAGAATATCATACAGAATGGTAAAATATAAGAAAGTGCTACATGAAGATATTTTCTAAAAGCACGTTTCTACATACCTATTTAGTGTACAAATTTTTTTTTCTTTTTTTAGTACAAAAAAAATAAAGAAAAGCATTTTTCTTTTTTTTCTTAAATATCTTCTGTTTTTGGATAATTTTAATTCCTGCAACTTTTCCAATTTTGTGAAGAAAACTTAATAGCATCAAGCTATAAGAAATAAGTCCATTCTTCTTGGTTTCTTTTTTTTTTATAAGAAACAAAAAAGAGTTATTCATTTATTTGATATATTTTAAGTAGTTGGTAGCTTTCCATAAACAGATTATTTCAAACTAATTTAATAAATCATAATACCAAAAATGTTTTTATGAAGAACTGTGAATACATTTTTCTAAAGTACTGTATTTATCAAATTCTTAAAAAAAATTACAATGTATGATTTTTTTTATCAAAATAATTTGGTCCCAAATTTCATTTTAAGAAGCATTCATGACAGCAATCAAATTGAAGAAAAAAAAATGATATGCATTTTTTTTATGTAAAACTTATTAAAAAAACTCCAGCAGTTGAAAACAGGTAAAAAATTTCAATACCTCCATTAAAATAAAAAACAAAATCAAAAATTTAGCTATAGGTAGAAAAGCAACTTTTAAAATAATTTTCTTTTCATGAATGGTGCTAAATTTTGCATTAAAAAATGGATGTAACTGAATTGTAGCCAACACCTCAAAGACAGAAACATCAGATTATAACTGATAATTCCAGTTAAGTTAACATTTTAAATTTATACAAAACATTAAAAACAAAATATATCTATTTAGTATATATATATATATATATATATATATATATATATATATTTTGGGGAGGAAAAAAAAGAAAGAAAAAAGAAAATTAGTGTTTATTGTGTATCTAATAAAATATTTTTCACCAAATGTTTTGATTTATTTTTCATTTGGATAAAAAAGTTCACACAAGTTTTTTTCATTGTGACAAAAGGAAAGAAAATTAAAGGAAAGAAAAACAACCAGGAAAAAAATATTTTTTCAAATTTAAATGATTAAATATCAGATGTACAGAAATTTAAATATTTTGAGTTCAAATGGAAAAATATTGGAAGAAAAATACATAGCTGATTTGATTAAAAAAGAACTTTTCAAAATTTTGTGTAGTTATTTTTCTTCTTTGCCTCAAAAGCTAAAACATCTTTAAATAAAGAATCTCTAATTAAATGAAGCAAAAATTTGTTTGATATAAAAAATGGCAGTCATCATGAAAATAGAATATCAAACCATAAAAAAGGTAAAAAAAACAAAAGAAAAAAAAAGAGAAACCCTTAATTTCCACTGAATCTTTTGTTGTAGGCATCATTAAGTATATTAATATGTTTTCTTTTATTACCATTCACAAATGAGAAAAGAGAAAGCAATGTCTCTAGATCCCCCCTCCCCACCAATGTTTTGTTGCATAAGGCCATTGAGTGTTAGCATGAGAAATGAGTTACAAGGATCAGTGAATCTTATTGGCTGCCTCTATTTTTTGGGCTTCATACGATTCATTGTAGTCAGCATTAAACTGATGTAAGAGGTCAAAAGATCATCCATCTTGTAACCCTGAAAAATAAAAGCAACAGTTTTCTTTTAGTAAATTTAGTTTTGTCAAAAATGGCATTCAGATTTACTTTCCAATAAAACATTTATATATGAGGGTGTATCTGCATTCTGACAGCTGAATTTTAATCTGAAATTTTCATTGTATAATATTCAATGTAAGCGCTATGCACTGACAAGGAAAAAGATGGAGGGAGAGTCCTCGTGGCATAGTGTCTAATAGACTGCAACATCATAGTAAGCAAGATCGAGCTTCAATCTTGCTATTATGTTCAATTTTGGACTAATACTCTTGGGAAAGGTATGAACTCCCTTATCCCCCCAGCTATGAGTTAAATAGTACTACTACGATCCTATTACAAGGATGGCTTTGGTATTAAATAATCCATTGATGATAATATGCCATTAAACAAAGAAATGGAAAAAGATAGCAGAGTCTGGGGTGTTACAATATGAATTGTTTTTGCAATAACACAGGCAGGAGAATTTATATCAATGCCAAAACTTTCATTTATTCTAATGATCATATATATATATATCTATGTACACAATAGCAGTAATTTTTGTCAGTAGGTAAACAAATGAAACATAGATTGTAATTAAAACTTTGAATATGTTGACATGTTTTTTATCTTTATTCTTAAAAAATTTCTATATACTGACTTTATTGCTACTGTCTCACTATCTTGTTTACCTTTTTGGCATTCAATCTATTCATTGTACATTAACAACTAGGAAAAAGGGATTGTCAATGGTCAGTAATTAAGGCAAGCATTACTAATAAAATAAAACTGAGTTGGTTGAGTCATATTAACAAATAAAAATAAAAAACTTTTGAAAATATTTGGAAATTCAATTCTAAAATGAAAATATTGCACAAATGGTGTAAGAGATTGTGATAATTTTGTTGCAAAGAATAAACAATGTAAGGAAATAAGAATTTTTTTTACCAGTTGTGTTTCACAAAGGAGTTTGCTTCCTCGGATCAAATTACCAATTGTCATGTGGAAGTAACTGTTACCACTGCTCCAATTGGATATTTTTGTGAAAGGATGAGTGGCCAAAACATCCTAGGAAATGGGGAAAAATAGATATTATTATTATTATTATTCAATGAATTGAGTTGATTTAAAAGCAGAGTTAATCAACTATAAAATATTAAAAAATTAGTAATTAATTGCTTTAGATAATGTCTTTGCCCACAAATAAATAGAATTAAAGAACAAAACAAAAAAACAGATTTTGAATTGATAAAAAATACTAGGTTGAGTCAAAAGTTTCGTAATATTTTTAAAACATGAGGCCCAATTTGGCAGCTCAGGATGTTTTTGCTGAGATCATGAAGGTAACATGTTATGCTGAGCTTGCTTGATACTCATTGCCAGATTTGACTTTATAGCTTTGAGCAAGGAAACCTTGGAATCCATGGTTTTTTGGCCAGATTGTTGAGGTTCTTGCAATTTGAGTGAAATTTATTGAACCATCTAGTTATTGTACTGTGATCAACTGTACTTTCATCTTTAGTACAACAAATGTTTTTGCCTCAAACTTTTAAAGACTACATTGCATATTTATCTGTGTGGCTTTCAAATAACACACAGAGTGAAACAATGCACATCATGTCAGCGCATTAACTACCATAATACTACCAACCATAGCGAGAACATTCCATGGCCTTAACTGCTTTAGTTATAGCAAACTAGCATGTACCAAAACATTCAAAAACTTTTGACTTACCCTAGTAAAAACCAACAAGGGTGAAACTATTACAGTCCACACAATATTTAAAACAGAAATTTGATTTATCTGTACTAGTTGTAAATCCAACCTTACTTAAGATAGTAACAGTGAACTATGTTTTTTGTGAGGACTTAATAAATGTCATCAAGAGGTTAATATTTATCACCCCCCCCCACATTCTCTGAAGTGTGTCTAAGTATTTGCAACTAATACCACTACTTTTCAGATATGCTACTTTTGTAATGGAAACTGATAAGAATTTTTTATTTTTTTAAAAATCTTTTTAAAAGTTTACCTTTTAACAGGAAAACCAATTCATTGTATTAGTCATTTATTTTTTTAATACCATTTATCAAAAAATTCTTTAATCTTTTAAAAAACCAAACCTTACTTATTTATTTTGGCTTAGTTTTTATTTTATTTTTTCCCTTAGAAGAAAGAATGTATTTAAATTTTTTTTCCATATTTGTGGTGTTCTTTATTCACTTTTGTTTGCATCTCTAGACACAAAGAAATGAGAAGAAGAGACAAAATTGATCACAAATATTTATAACAAATTTTAAAAGCCAGAGAGAAAAGATTTAAATAAGAATTTAGAGAATTTTCAAGTCATAAATACATAAAAGATGAATGAAAAAAAACAGAACTTCAAAAAGGTCAAAAAGAGTGACTGACTTATGTGGATGAAAAAAGAAATTTAGAGATGAAATGAAACTCTTACCTTTGTTTGTGGATGAATCAAGTTCACTCCATTTTTATTGATGGCAATTAGAAGAATTTCTGGGTAATGAGTTTCAGTTGTTTGCTGAAATAGAAAACATTGAAATGTCAGGTATTTTTATTTTAAGACTGAAAAAATAAACTTGATTATAAACAGGATGGTTTGCATCAAAACGCAGAAATGTTACTTTTCAAAAGTTTCAAAGTTTTGAATTAATATTTTATTTAAAAAAGAAAAAGAAAGAAAAATACCATCAACATTTATCATTTATTAGACATAAAACAATGTAGAAACCAGAAGGAATTGGCCACATTTTCATTAAAAAAAAAAAGCAAACAAGCCTGGTGACTGATGTATGTTACCCAGATTTTACCCACATTTGTCAATTACCTCTATTCTACATGGTGTCATGAATAGGATGAGAGCCAAGTGAATGGGAAAGCATTTGAGGTGGGAATACCTGTCGCCTCTGTTAAGATTTATGCACAGAGACTTGCAAGCAAGAACTTTACAAATGTCTATGCATAAAGTTTAGCAGAGGTGATGATTGGCTCTTCCAACTGATAGTAATGGACCTCTTCTACATTGAACACTTTGCATACCTTGTCTGCACTAAATGACTCACCAGTTGGCTTATTTCATACCATCTAAAAGCAGGTCACACAACTATCTCCAAATTAATATTGATTTGTCAGAGACTATTCCATACATATGGTGCCCTAGAGGAACTTAGTAGTGATAGTGACTCATCCTTCACATTCAGTATATTTCAGCAATTCCTTAACACATGGTGTATGAAGCACAGACTGTAGCATATCTTCAATCTAATAGCAGAGCAGAGCTTACAGTAAATTCCTGCAAACAAGATAGTAAATGGAAAACACAGATCCTCAGGGTTCATTAGACAATGACAAGATAACAAGAGCCATTCTATAAAACCAAAATATTCCTAATTAAGGATTTGGTCTATCCCTTGCACAATGTCAACTTTGTGACTTTCTTCCTTCACAGCCTATTCTCTACAAGCTACAACCTGAATGGATAGCTGCATTATATTGTTGAGAAGTAAACCTTCATTTATACAATACTTGGATGATGAAGAAGTTATAACAACTGCATTCATAAACTCTGCCCTTTTCAGAAAGGTGATACAGTAGCTAGATAAAATCAGTTCACCTACTGGTGGAACGTAATATTACGATCCTTCCAGAGGCTCAATATTGAGTCAGAGTTGATGGATCAAGCAGAATTACATCATTTTTGAGGGAGGTGCTGCCAGTGATGTTCCAGTCAGGAGAAATGTAGGAAAAATAGGGAATAATCTTGCTTATTTCTGATTATGTAAATATAGAGTCAGGTACATTTTCGTAAAAAAATGAACAAAACTGGGGACTGATGTATGATACTCAAATTTTACTCATGTGTTTAAATTACTTATATTCTATACAATTATTCTAAATTGATTAGCTTAAATTTTTGTTTTTCAAATGTGTCACAAAATGTCATTAAGGAAATACCATTTTCATTTTCTCATATTATTGTCTGGAACAGTTGACTCAACAAAATATGCAACTGAAAATGTTCAAACTGAATTTGATTTCAAAGACTTTTCCTTATATCTAAAAAAGTTTTCCAGAAAGACATTTTGGATAGTTTCCCCTTAAAATTTACAAGATTTATTTGGAATAAAGCATTTCCCATCTTTTGAATGTTTTTTCCTCTCTAAATCAAAAGAAAAAACAAAAAACAAAAAGAAAAATGTTTATTTACTTTCACTTCAAAGAAAGCTGATCCAAATGTGGGCCATGTTGCAATCTTTTTCAGGAAATCAATCTTTGCTTCTTGTTCTGTTTTCCCTGCACCTTCATTATATTGGGCAATAATTTGCTGAAAGGAAAAAATAAAAATGATGCTACAATTTTCAATGTGAAACAAATTCATTAAGAACAACTGTTTTGCTCATAAAAATCAATCATCACATGTTTGGACATATTTGAATGACAACAGTCTGACTATAAAAAAACTAATGAGAAAATCTTTTATTGCTAAGAAAAAACTTATATTTACTCTTTTGATTAATGAATGTCTAAAAATATTGATTTTTATAGATTTTAGGTGGGTCCTATTTACAAAGTAATTCTTATGTTGAAATGATCAGTGACATTCCAACATTCATGTATACCAGTTATGTTCCCCTTGATTTTATTTTTATTATTTCCAAAGAGAAAAAATAGTATTAGTGGGAGAAAATTATTAGAATTTCAGTTTCACCATTTAAAAGTTGACATTGTAGATAAAGCCAAGGTAAAGATAAGTGGTGTACATGTGGGTTGGAAAGTCAGAGATCATTTCCATATAGTAATTAGATTGTAAACAGGATCCCCTTCTAAAAATCATTAAAAAAAATCAATATTTTTTAAAACTGACTAATACTAGGAGTAGAGGTAAATCTTCTGTATGCTAAACAATAAAAAATATTCCTGAAAAAGATTTTCGCTGATTTCTTATAAACAGACTCATTAATCAAAATGTATGCATATATGTCTTATAGAAATATATGATAATTGATGTATTTGTGTTACAGTCAAAACTATTTTGAAATTTTAAATTGCCAAATCTTGAAAGATAATAATAAAAAATATTACTACTATTATTTTACTACTAATTTTACACTATCTTATAATAGTTGCTTTTTATTGCAACACTGAGTCAATACACATTTCATTATCATCTTTATTAGTTTAACTATTTCATTTTTGTTCTTATCACAACACAATGGATGGACATATTTATCATTGTGTATGTGCATGTGTGTGTGTGCATGTGTATATATATATATATATATATATATATATATATATATATATATATAAAGTTGGTTGTCTCTCAGTGTATGTATGTGTGTATGTATTATACAAAATGGTGTCACATCAAAATAATTGCTGCTAACATGATTGAATTGTTTTTGAGATTATTTATCATGATTAGCAGTTTGCTTCTTAAATCCTGGCCAACTCAGCAGTTCTTGCTTCATGGGAACAATTAATTTGCATGTTTAGCATTGAAATTTAAGTTTTTACAAATAAATATTTTGTTATCATTTTCAATGTTTTTTTTATTATTATCTTCATAAATAAGCAATTTTTTGTTAATAGTTTCTATAATGAAACTGTTTAGTTATTTAGATAAAGTCAGTCTATGCTGAAACTGGTAACAATCTTTACTTTAAGATCATAATTTTCCTAAAGAGGAAAAAACAACTTTGAATTTAAGAAAAAATTATCTTGAATATCTAACTAATGTAAACTTTTATAAGTGAAATATTTATTTCGTTAATTTTTTCTTAAAAGATAGTGAAGAGTCCGTATGGCATAGTGGCATTATCATGTTCACTTTTGGACCTTGGGAAAGGTACTCAACTCCCTTATTCCCTCCAGCTATGGGTTAAATAGTATCACTGCTGTTCTTCAACACAGGTGGCTTTGGCACTAAATAATCCATGAGGATTGATATGCTATTAAGCAAAGAAACTAAGCCATAAGAAATGATAATCTAAATATCTTGACTTTGTTAATCTTATCATGGATTGATTTATTGAGTTCATTTAAATAAAAAAAATCAATGGTTTATTATTAACATGAATGAGATGCTTTTTGTGCCACAAAAAAAAAAAAAAATGAATGGAAATTTGCTTTAGCTAATATTTTGGTTTCATTTCATTTTAGCATAAAAAAACCCCCAAACAAACCAATTTGATTAAGTTAAGGAAACAATTGATTCCTGTTTTTACATTTTATAATGCAGTGGTACCATTAACATCTGTGACACAATAACACAAAACAAATTTTTAATTTTGAGTCCAACTTACAATTAGAAAATATTTTACCTGTCATTAGCTATCATTAGCAAAACAATTCAGAAAACTCTGACATTCACTTTCAAAACTTCTATAAACTCTCACCATTCTCATGAGTATAGATATTGATTAGTTACAAGTATTTCCAGGTTAAAAGCATGGTGAGAGTAACCTGAAACCAAACTTCTTTAGGCCTTATTTTTCCAATGTAAGTATCATTGGGGGATAAGAAAAGTTTTGGCAAATGGGCATGGCCTTGGAATCTTTGATTCATTTACCAAAACTTTTCTTATCCCCATTGATATCTGAATCTGAAAAAAAAGTCTAAAAATGTTCAGCTTTGAGTTACTCTTATCATATTTTTAAAGAGAATCCAGGTTAGTTTATGTGTCGATCATCATTATTCCACAGGAAATATTTTCAGTAACAGAAACTCCTGCCAATTATTACTATAATTTGTTTTACTATTTTGGTAGCATCACATTATTATTATTATGTTCTTTAAAACAAAAAATTTGAAGAAAGATTAAAATTAAAAAGGAAATGAAAGAAAATTTTAAACTTTACTCTTTTCCAGTCTTCGGCAGATTGTGTCTTTATGAGGTCAGCAGAAATATATTCTTTCAAGACTCTCCTGAAGAGAAAATAAGAGAAAGACCAATAAATTGATTTATTGGGATTAGAAAAAGATCAAAAGAAGTTGCAGAGGAAAGAGAAGGAAGATCAAAATATTTAATCCAAATAATCAAACATTAAATCTTTCAAACCAAGTAGTTTTTTAATGTGAGCATTAATATTTAAAAATATTCAAAATATTTAACATTCCTAACTTAAGAATTTTTGAAAATATTGACTATACTTTGAATAAAATAAGAAATAATTGAAAAATGATTCACACTTTTTTTAAAACTTTGTATTAACAATGGAAAACATAAATTGTTTCAATTTTATAATATTTTTTGTGTTTATATCAAAATTTGAAAATTTCAATGGGTCAAAATAATTGTCATTAGGTATAAATTACTCTTATCTCCCATCAAGACTTTTCTCAGTCCACTGTAAGACTAAGGCCCGTAATGAAAAGGGTATAATGGGCCTTATACTGCCATGCTTGCCCCATGATGTATTAGCAGGGTGTTTGAATTTAGAGGTGTACTTCACCTAGATAGCTTCCCCTATCAAGGCTAGTGAACCCAGTCTGCTCAATTATTTATCTATTACTGACTAAACTAATAATTATAATTAATTGATTATAGATTTGGGTTTTTATAGGGAGAAATTTGAACATAATGCATTTAGATGTATTAGATAAAGACTCAACACTAGTCTGACCTTCTACAATCCCCTTCTTATATATAAAAAGGCATGAATCTATTGCTGCTTGATAGTATCATTGTAGCAGTGATTTCTAAGTTTCTAATTGAAAAAGTCATTTTATAAAATAAATTCATAAAAATTACAAAAAGATTCCCTATAATTTTTCCACTAAGAATATATTTAAATTGAAGTGTGTATTTGTTTTAAATTGTAATATACTAAATTTTTATTGAATTATTTTCTTATCATTTGAAAATTTTAAAAATAAAATATATTCTAACTTGAAATATATTGTCAATTCTTATTTTTTCAAGAAAATCAAATGTAACAAGAGTCCATGATGATATTGATGTTTCTGTTTAGAAAAGAGTGAAAAATTCCCTTATGATTGATTAAAAAAATTACCTTTAGCACATGCAAAGTTCCCACAAAAATTTAATTCAGTTGTGAATTGGATTGAAAATTGCTTTATTCTCTAAGAGTATTTTAAATAAATTGCTCTAAGAAAAATCTTGCAATGATGTACTGTTTTTACTGGGCACACACACATACAAGAAAAATTTGAGCAATATATTGATAAAGCATCTGAAGATGAGTAAGCAAATTAATAAATCTTATTAAAACAAAAATCCAATTTAAACAGAACTGATGAGTAAAAAATGATAATTTTTGGTGAAAAATAAAATAAAAGATTTAAAATTTAAAACTTACGGAATGTTTGGAAGTTGTGTTTTATCTTCTCTATATTTTACACGATAGATAAGGGCACCCAAAATGGCAGCATCTTCTTTACTGCATTTGTGGTAACCACGAAGATATTTGGGCAATTCCTACAATGAGAATGAAAATAAAATTAAATGAAATTTTCTAAAGATTTGAACATTCATCTTTGGCCAAATTATAATACTCACAATACATACAAAATCTTAAGGAAAAAAACAAATACAGATTTTAAGTTGATGAGGAACTAAAATCAAAAACATTTTTTTTATTTCACACATATTTGGAGGTTTTGGTGATGATGAAAAGGATACAAGAAATGTCTTTTTTGTCACACAAAAAAAAGAACATGTTTATTTTTAAAATTGTAGAATAAAAATTTCAAAAATTATTCTAAATAAGAGTTACAAGTATAAAACTATTTTCTAATGTGAAATGAAATATTTTCATTGTTCCATACATTTTAAAATTTGTAACTTCATCTTGCTTTTAAGATTTTTAAAGACTACTGCATCTGAGGAAAACTGAAGAATATATACCAGACAAAGCTTTGTATTTATAATAAAAAAACAAAAAACTAGTTAAAAGAACATATTGTTGAATGATTAAAATATTAAAACTAACATAAACTAAAAAAAAAAAGGTTATGAGATTTTTATTCTTTATGAGATATTGTAAGTATTAAGAGGTATATTCCATCTTTTAATCAGTTGGTATGCAACTGATGGGCAAATTGGTATTTGAGGGAAATAATAAGAAATAATATAAAATGAATAATTACACAATTATCTGTCCTTGCTTATCAGAACTAGCAGTTTGCAAAAGAAAAAAAAAAAAAAAAAAAAAAAATGTGATTAAAAGCCATGTAAAAAGATTTGTTCTCTCTGATTGGTTACAGAATGTAACAGATGTGGCTTTGGACATCACACATCCATGATCACGTGAAAACTAAGAGCTCTTTATCTCCTTTTTTTTGTTTCTTGTTTTAGAAGTGATAAAACTTAGGTTTTATATCTCTGTTTATTGAACTGAAAGAGACTGTCTCCAAATGCTGGTGATAGTTTTTTGCTGCAGCCTTGAAATGTAAATCCATATGTCTAAATGACTTTAAAGAAATAAAACCTTTTAACCATTTGTGTACATTTTATCTCTTGGAATAGATTTGTTTATCATTTTGATACTTGTTATATGTTTTTATATATGTATGCCTTAAATGTATTATATGTTTAAATGAGTTTATCTCGTCTTTTCTTTCTGTTTATTTAGTGTTCAAGTATCAATGGATATACTAATGCTAACATTGGACTTTGGTGAGTAGGGATACGCCTAAATATCCTCTGGAGCACCAAATACTGATAACTAGTAACATTGTCTGAAGGTGTGAAACAAATACAAAACAAAGGGAAATAACTGACCTGGAAGTAATGGAAAATAGTATCAGCATTGACGTCTGTTCCTGGGACAGTATTAGTCCACAGTTTTTTCATGAAAAAGACCTGATATGTGAATGGGGATACGGAACCTAAGAAAAAATAACAATAAAATTCATTGAAAAGAATATAAACAAAATGACTTCTATCAGCCCCCCCCAATCTCCCAGGAACATTTACATCTTAAAAAACAAAACAAAAATGTAAACAAACAAAAACCAATGTGATTGTCTTACCTTCTCTTGATGGCCTAGCTTTTCTTATCCAGTCAGTTAAATATCTCACAAAATCAAAGAAAAAATCACCTTCTGGAACACTGATAACTGCAAAAAAATGTCAAAATGAACACATTTTTAAAATTGATATTTCTTAATTTAACAGAAGCATTTACAATTAAAATCTTATGAAAGAAAAAATTGTTAAAAAATAATCAATTTCAATTTTCATATTTCTTTTTTGACAAAATTTAATTTTTACTTAACCTCATTTTCATATTCAGAAAGTATTGAATGTCAATAAGAAAATGCAGAGGAATATGTCTTTAATAGAAGTACGATACTACTACAAAACAATTTAAATATTGCAGTTGTTTTTGATGGCTTGATTTAACTAATCTTATTTAATAATATAAAACATTTTTATTCAATATTCAAAATATAAAACCCTTTACTGGGACTGGGGACTTATTTATAACTCCCTCAATTATTCATTCAAGTAATTAATAATGCTTGAAATAGAACATAAAAAAAGAGAAAGAAAAAAGAAAAGCAAATCAGTAAAACGACAATCACTACAGTAGAACTTAACTATGAGTTATTAAGAATTTCCAAATAAACGTTGAGTTGCACTGTCTTTGAAATTTTATTTTAAGAGTTACCTCCCCTAGACTAAACTTATCCTGGAAGAGAGTCATCATGAAAAGAAAATAAACTGAAAAGAATATTCAAAGTAAATCGAGTTTAGGTTACCTTTATCAGCAATTTTGACAAATAAACTGAAGCCTTCGGAAGATTTGAGACGCAACTTTTGGGCAATGTTCTGGCAGAAATCTTTGGCTCTTGTGCTAGAATCAACTTCAAAAGCCTGAAATGGATTTTACATATAGAATCAATATTTTTATTCTATATGAAACACATTAAAAAATCAAATCAAAACTATACATAAAAAAAACCCCAACCCAAACTTACCTGGTCTGTATCATCTGGGAAATAAACTTTGTGCAAAATCTGAGTTGTTTTATGTCGTATTGCTTCAACTTCAACATGATGAGGAGGATATTTACGGGTTCCATTTCTGGAAAAAAATTACAATTTACAAAGAGATAAACAGTTGTAGTTCACAAAACTGATGGAAATTAAAAACATATTCAAACTAATTTGGAATTTTAGACATGGAATAATGGTTTACAAACTAGGCTAGCAGAGATTGTTATCAAAATTGATTCTCACTTTGTACCCCACATTTCTAGCCTTGTACCAAATTAAGCTAAGTTTAGTAAATGACAACTAATTTAGTAATTTGTTTAGGCAAATCTTTGATGTTTGATTTCAAATATTTTTTTTAAATGAGAAAATAACAAAAAGAAAACAAAAAAATTGTTTTGTTATGTATTGCATAATTTTTGGTTGATTGGAATGTTAGAACTATCAAAATATTTTAACTGATTCTTAACAAACAGTAATAAAGTCAGTCATTATCATTATAATAGTCAGATATTAAAGTAAGCAGTGTAAATCCTAATAAAGATGCAGCAGAAGAAAGATGAGTTTGTGAGCAATGGGATGCAGGCTCAAGTCTTTATTCCAGTTCAAACTGCTTATTTTACTATTAGATGTTATCTAACTTTAAAATGAAAAAGTAAGATTAAGAAAAAGTAAAAATAAAAAAAATTTTCATCTTAAAATTCAGATAACTTACTAGCTTACTAAATTAGAAAAAAAATCATTTAAAAGATTTTTCCGTCACTTGTAAAATTCTGATATCAGGTTTCCTTTTTTGACTTATTTTTCAAGATTCTCTTAATAAAATTTCAACAAGATTGTTTCCATTTTTTAACCAAATATTAACTCTGTATAATGTTTTGTTTGTTTTAGGATAAAATAAAAAAATGTTTCAAATCTGAAGATGTCAGGTTAGACAAGTGATTTAGTTGCAATGATAGAATATATTTTTTAAAGCATAAACAGAATAAAAATCAACTACTTTACCGTAGAGTTTTCTGAAGCCGTTGTAGGCAGTCATTGGCAAGTGGATTAAGTCTAGACCTTAAGAACTGGGTAAGTTCTTTCAGCAGTACATTACTGGGGGCAAAACAGCCTGTTGCCAACCACATCAGTTCCCAACCCCTTTCTTCACTCAGTCTGTTTAGAAAAGCAACAAAACTCATTAGCACTCATACAGAAATTAATAAAACATCATAAAAAAAAAAACTTGAATCTAAGAGGAATTACATTGGTACCAGTAATTAGTATTTGAACCAATATAGATTATCCATACTTGGCACTATACAATCTTCTTATCTTAATCTTCTTATCTTAATCCTCTAAACCATTTACCAGACTAAGGTATTACACTCTAAGTAAAATCTCAGAACATGTTCTTTTGGGGCAAAGCTACCTTACCTCATATAGGCATGAAAGATAGCCCAAAAGAAGTTATCTATGAACACTTACAAAGAACTTAATTATCATAGAACTGACATTCAGCAACTTGGCTTTTTCATAATTCCTCTGAACCAACATAAGGAAAAGGAACCCTCCTATACATCTTAGTATATGAACTTCACTCCATTTGTCCATTCTCTTGTTGTTTCTTATTTCTTTCAACTTTTGTATTTAGAAGATAGTGTGACATTTCTGATCAGCAGGTTGTTCCTCTTCCACTCTTTCTCCTTCTCTCCTCCTCTGCTTTACCAAATACAAATATAACAAAAACAAACTAGATAAACTACAAATATGAATAACATAGGCCTTCTGGGTAGATGAGACCATTGCGTATCTTTAACCAGTACCACTGGAGAGTGTCCAAGTCAAACTCAATACAATTTTATTACTCCCTCATTTGCTTTGTACCAGACTAAGTTAAGCTTAGTAGATATCAAATAAGAGAAATGAAAAAGTTTTCATTGGAATAAAAGTTAAGAATCTATCTAAAAATGTGTAGAATATTAAGCTAACAGTATGATATAGTCTGTTTACTTCTTGCTGGTTCCAGAAGTCATAGTTCAAGCACAGACAAAAGTCAGAATTTTGACTACTTAAGCAAGCAACTTTCATTTAAAAGATTGTATTTCACTAATTTTCCGACCCCAATTCCTCTTATTTGGGTATCGGCTCTACTCAGGTAAGCTTGGGGGAATCTCCATGGTATAATGACTCAAGTACTGGATGTGGCCTAGAGGTAAGCAAATTTGGACTCCAGTTGAGCTATTATATTCATTTTCAGACTAATATTCTTGAGAAAGGTATGAATCCCCTTATCCCCACCCCACAGCTATGGGTTAAATAGTACCACCACTACTTTTCAACAAGGATGGCTTTGGCATTGAATAACCCATGAGGGTTGATATGCCATTAAACAAAGAAACCAACCAACAACTATCAAGAATAATTGCTTCATTGTTTTAGCCTCAGATTTTTAACATATCAAAAGATTTTTTTAATCTTTCTTAATAAATTTACTACCAGTTAAAATTATTGTTTTGTAGGTTATTTCATGGCTCTAGAAATAACATTTTTGATATAAAACCAGATATGTAATATCTAATTTACAAACTGGAAAAAAATGTTCACTTTGGTAAATCATTTTATACAAAAAGTTCAGCTGTTGACAGAACAGAATAAAATTTTGCTGGTTACTCTGTTGAAACAAATCAATGTGCATTTACTAAAACAATGAGAAACATTAAAAAAAATCATATTTACAAATAACCATGAGTATCACAAAATTGGACTGATTTTTATCATTAATAAATGGATCTTTTTGGAGGAATGGAGAAGAAAAATTGACTACACTTCAAATTGTATGAAATTAACAGCAGATCCTTTTTTGATTCTCAGAATGAAGATAAATGACATAAAAATCAACAAATTTTTATTTATTGTTTTCAGATGAACATCAACTGAAATTAAAGACTTACTTGTTTTTGTTATCAGTTAGCTGTTTAATAATTTGACAATAAACTTCATCACGGAGGATTTCCTGAAATAAAAACAATGATTCGTCTTAAGATTCAGTATTTTTACATAATTTTTTTTTACTAGCTTTCTCCCTCTTACTCATAAGTTTCTATATGAAATAACTTCTGATTATTAAAGTATCATGAAGTAAGAATAAAGAAATGCTTTTCTGCAAGATTTTAGTTTATATCAAGTTTTATCATAAATTAATTCTTTGCTTTTATTTCATTCTATTTAGTTGGTGGTATTTAACAAAGAACATTGTGATAAAAATAACAATAATGAATTAGAAAAAAACTACACAAAAATTAATAACAATTTATTGATTTTATATTTTTCCCCACTTTTAATAACTACAAAAATAATGTTTTATTTTCTAAATTCTTTATCATATTTCTAAGTAAACTTGAGAAAGTTATTTTATTGAGTTTGAGTTTAATGAATTAAATACAATTTGCCAAAAAATTACTTACAGTTTTTAATGCAGGTTTGAAAATTTCATCTGTTAATTCATTCAATGCTCTTCCCCTTCGACAAGGGTGGTCTCCCATGTACTTTAGGATGGGTGAATTGAATTAAGGAATAAATACTAATCTTTCAAATTCAGGGAAAATTTTCAATATTATAAATATAATAATGAACAATGTGATATTTTCTGTCTCTGTTTTTCAGTCCATAATGTTTGTCAGGCTTAGGCAAACAAATACAAAACATCCTACCACAGGGTCAAACATTTTCTCTTAGAATGTGCAAATTTAGCTCTCATGTTGTTGAAACAAAATGTTAAAAAAAAGAATTAAACTCTTATACAACTTCAAAACTACACAAAAATGTAAATATAAATGTACAATGTATGCAATTTCCTAATGTCTAAGCATAAAATAATTCCAGACAAGCTGACTTGCAGTTAAAAATCAATCAAAACAAACAGATACAGAATTAAAAAGAGAATTCTGTCCTGATTTAAACAACTTATAGGTCACGTGATATATTTACCACTCAAGTATTCTTCTGCTTGATTGGTTATTTGTTTTTTTTGTTTAATGGCATATCAATTTTCATGGGTAATTTAATGCCAAAGACATTCTTGTAGAAAGACAGTAATGGTATTATTTAACTCATAGCTGGTGAGGACAGTGGGTGATGCTCATACTTTCCCAAAAGTGAACATAACACAACTGGAGTTTGAACTTGTTTACTACAATGTCATATTCCAGCATGTTAGCCACTACACCACAAAGACTCCCCCTTCTCTTCTACTTGAATAGAATGATAAAATTAACTCGGAAATAATATGTTATGTAGCAGAGCAACAAACACCGGTCCTAGGCAGAAGTGCTAATCTACGTGTAAATAATCCAGCTATTTGGACTGATACTATGTTAGTATTTAAATAAAGAAAATATACCTATAGTAGTTATTATTCCAAAAAACAAAAAAAAAGGTCACCTAAATATTTAGATATATTAGATGTAAGTATTTAAAAAAAAGGACATGTAAATATTAAAAAGAAAAAAAATAAAGGATATATAAGAAACACATGCAAGCTTCTTGATTCATGTCATCTCTGCCATTCAGCTTCTTAAGTAAAGGTTGCTTGATGGGTTCTTTAGAATAACGCCACAAATCATCCTGACGTCGCCTTTTTGCCGTGGAAAGAGTCTTCGTCATTGTCCTCTTTGGTGGAGGCCTGCAAATGAGAGCAAATCAATAGACAAAAAATGTTTTGATAAATCTAATTCAGACAACTAGTTTTACTTTATCAATTATACAGGCATTTTATTTCAATGTATAAAGAATGTATGTATTTCATTTTAATAGGTCATTTTGTTAGCAATTTTTTTTGGGTAAAGTTTAAAAGTGTTTCAATTTTTTTATAGTAATTTAGAGGGAAGGGAAAACAGTCATTTTTATTTTTCATATCAGTAATTTTGTCAATTGCACCTATATAGCAACAAACTAATGCTATGTATCATCAGTGGCAGTTGGAGTCCAACAACAAAATTTATTATAAGGAATTATTAAAAAAAAAAGAAAAGAAAACAAAAGGATTTGATATGATTATAAGTTGAAATTGAAGTTAGTGACAGACTAGTAGATAAAAAGATTTGTAAAATGGAATCTGCTTGATTCTCTCAATAAAAAAATGAAAGTCTACAACCATTAGTTGTTTTCAATTCATAGAATTATTTTCTTGGACATGTATCTTCATCTTTGTTGTTTTGATCTTTATGTTTCAGTCAGTGGGTCCTTGTTACCAATGTCTTCTTAACAACTATTTTCCCTATCACCTATATTAGCTTATTTCTGGTTGGACTATTGTTGCAAATATTTGTGTTTTCTAGTTGTATCAAGTAACAAAGAAATTCTGCTAACTTAACTGTAATTCCTGTTTACTATATGTCAACATGAACAACTTGTGTTGTCTCTCACTCTTGTTTACAACAAGCTGCAATCTTTGCCCTCAGAATGAGGATCTCAAAATAAGAAATGATAGAAGATAATCTCACAGTAGTAGTTGTAGTAATAGTAAATAGTATACAATAATGTTACATCAGATAATTTTCAACTCCCCCACTTCCTAATCTTCACTGCAAAAAACCAGTATCAGACAAAATCTTGTCACAAACTGGAGATTGGACAGAGAAAAGGAACTTGAGAATATACAAATTAAAATGTTTCACTGGACAATATTGAAGATTCAATCATTTTTTAAAGCTTTCAACTGCCTAAAATGTAAAATAAATCATTTTGATACAAGTTTAATCTTCAGGTGAGGTAGTACAGAAATAAACAGTGGGTCAGTAGAGAGGCAAAGCAGCATATTGTGAGTTTTAGTATTTTCTTAGATGGGCATCAGACATGACAAGTAAAAAAATGAGAAAAAAAAAAGTTTCTGTTTGACATTCTTGGAAAGTTAATGATAGACATCTGAGGAAGTTTGGAGAGTAGAGTGGCTGAAACATTGTGATAAAGACAAAGAGAAAGACATTGGTCAATCATTGTGCAAAGAGTATTTTGCTAGTCTTAATTCTATTCAGCCAATCAGCTTTCAGTGTTAAATATTCTCACCTGAAATGATCATATGAAAAATTCTCCAGGGTATGAGGTTTCTCGTTCTGTTCTGTTATGTTAAGACTTTCCATGGTTGGGGTTACATCTCTTGCAGTGTACTCAGCTCCACGGGCAAACAAGCCCTGTTTGTGGGTGGAGAGAAAAAAGATTTTAAATTTTCAGATTAACAATAGAAGAAATATAAAATACATCTTATTCTTTTTCACTTTCTGCTTTATGAATCATACAAGATATTTTTAATGACAAAGAGAGGTCCTATAAAAAAAAATGATAGGATTATTTACACATAGATTGGCATTTCTACAAAGGATCAGTGTAGTATCTGCAGTCATGGAAATCTCATGGTTATTTAAAAAAAAAACCCTAAAAACATAAGATTAGCAGATAAAAAAATGATTACTATTTCAAAGAGTATTTCAAAAAAATTAAAAAATAAGAAAAATTAAACATGAATATATAGATAATTATTCTAATTGCTTTGTATTAATTATAATTTTTGTTTGTATTATAGTCAATCATATTTGAACTTGTACCAATACTACACTTTGATCCTAGTGCTAGAGAGTATAACACTCTGATTTTAGATAGACCACAGATACAGTCTTTTGGGTCTTTGTTTCATACTCATCTAGTTACGACTACTATACAACTATAGTGAGTTCAATCTTCACTGGCTGTCCCATGTTTGTGGCATCCTCATGCTAGATTAAATTTAACGAGAGATTACAGTTTTTTCATTCAAAGACTTACGACAATTTCCTCTGGTGGCTTTGTGATTGTGGGAAGAACATAAACACATTCTGCCGGGAAGTCACCGCTGCGTCTTGTGCGTAGACACTGGCCGTAAGACCAGCCAGAATTGAGAACTTGCTCTCCAGTTTGTTGCTCAAGAGTAATGAGATCACCTTTCTGGAACGTCAAGAAAGATGTACTGTCACCTGTGGAAAAGATTAAAGGAAAATATTTCAATTTCTAATCAATTCTAATGAATTGGTAGATGTAATGTAGTTTAAATATTGCTACATTCATGTGTGAAAATTATCTCAACAAATGTTTCTGCATTATAATATACCCTATTTAATATTTTGAATTGAATGCTATTTCATTCTAAGTTGAATATTTCAGGAAATCATATCAGATACTACTAATAAAGGGTTTAATATAGTAAACATACAGGTTTTCCTTGATTGGAATGATGAGATTTCATTTTGTGAGCTAAAATACAAGGTTGAAAGTTTTAAGAAAGAAAGCAATCTGAAATTAAATCAAAATATTTTTATGGAACTTTTTTGAATACAAATTTTCAATAAATGGACTCTCCCAAAGATTTCTCAAGCTAAGTTGGAGACAGCAGTAAAAAGGTCTTCATGTGAACTTTAAAAAAAATCAAAACTTGATTCAATAATGAATTTTGCAATTCTTTTACTTAGAATTCCTTTAGCAAGTTTCAATACTTATGTTGTACACTGAAAACAAAGAAAAAAGTTCCTTTTTCCTTATTTCAAGTCTACAACATAAATATTGAAACTTGTTGAATGAATTAAAGCAAGCATTACAGATAGAATAAGGGTATCATATAATCATATATTCAATGTAAAATCTGTCAGATAACACAATGAACAATAATAAAACACAATGATAAAACACTGAATATTTTAAAGGTATAACCTTTATATATTCAATGTTCCTTTGGGAAGGACACTTCTGGTAAATGAAAAAGAAATATTTGAAATTCTAATTTTGTTTTGCATATCAACTGCACCTGACAAGTCTTTTCAGTATTTAAAGATTTTAAGTATATTTAGTTTATAACAAATATCGCAACTTTTTACCATGTTGAAAAATTCATCTTTTTTTTTTCTAAAGTAAAAATAATTTCATTATTCATTTCTCATTAATAATTGGAAACATTTTTTGTGATGATATTGATAAGCTGTTCTAAAATAGACTAGTAATAAAATTCAAATTTTTAGAGTGAAGATGTAACCTTGACCTTGAATAATAGCTAACCAGAATACAAAATTACTAATATGAATACTTCTTGAAACTTAACTGATCAGTCATTATTTTTTGTAGATAACTACGAGGAAACTGATATTCCAAAATAGTCAAACTGTGGCATATAAGGGTTATGGACTGTCACTTTATAATATTGCAAAGAAATCCAATTGCCATCATTTATTAATTGATGTTTTCCTAAAAAATTATAAGAAAACTGGAAATTATCATCAAAAAGAAGGGTGTGGCCACAAGAGAAAAACCATTTCATTTGAAGATACAAAATTTTTTAGAATAACAAAATGGCAGCTAGCTGCAACATAACAAAAAACTGAAAAATAAGTTGAAATTAAAGGTTTTACCAAAAACTGTTTGATACTGATAGCATGAATTTGGGTTTTCAAGTGTATTTCAAATTAAGAAAGCATTTGTCAATGAACAGACTAACTTTCATAAACTTCAGCAATTGTCTTAAAATTTTTTATGTCAGTTTTCTATTTTTTTTTGTTCAATATTGTATTTATTACAAATTGTAATAATTTCAATGTTTATAATAGCATTATTAACATAATTTTATATTCTAACCTTTTTTATTTGTTTACTGCCATAAAAAAATGTCTATTTGTTAACATTTCAAAAAGTCAAAATAGAATTTGTATTTACCTGGAGGTGGATTGTAGTCATGGATTGCAATAACAAATCGAGAACGTTTTTTCAAACCTTCTAAAAATGTAACAATCAAATCCTTTATGTCCTCAGAATTTGGTGAAGTAAAGGTGTATTCTTCACCCTTGATGGTAGCCAAAGTGAAACTCTGCCCATGGAGTTTACGGGTTCTGAAAAATAAGAAAGGAAAAATGGAAATAAATAAAGAAAATTTTATGATTTAAGATGCACAGATGTAAATTCTACCTGAAAATTTTGAGATCAGAAAATAAAGTTAGACTCCTCTAATATTGAATTTTTTCAAATGTGTTTTTGTGTTACATTTTTTAAAAGTTAATCTATTGTTTGATGGATAAGATTTTTTGGAATTTATCTAAACTAGCAATACTTATCTGTATTATATGTTTTAAGATAGTCACTGATGTTCATCAAGTACATAAGAAATTTTAACATAAATGTTAAAATTTCTTATGTTTAAAATGCATGTCACTTTCAAAATCTGATATCACAAATATTTTCATCATGAAAGAACTTCTGTATAGACAATATTTCTTGTGATGGAGTTTTTCTTTTTGCCTGACTTTTTACTGAAGATTTACAATCATTCAGGATTTCCAACTCTGCTCATACTGATATAGAGCAGGCCATGTGAAGAAAAATCACTTTTTATGTAGACATCAATCTTGGAAACAGTTTATACTTTGTTAGTAGTCATTCCAGAACAGATGCAAACTAGAAACTGTCTCCATTGTAGTCCAAAGAAAAACAATTTGTATAGGAATACATGGGACAGACACATTTTAACTATGAAAGAGACAAGGGAAGAACTTGTAGTGTAATAGCTAGTGTCATAGGAAATGGAATTGTTGACCAGAATTCAAATCCTCTATGAGACTGTTTGCAATTTACATTGGGCTAATTCCCTTGGGAAAGTTATGAATCCACCTATTCTTCACCCCCTCAGTTATGGGAAAATAACTGGGCAAACTGGAGTTGGCAACCAGTCTAGGAAAAGGAAAACTCTGAATTTAAATTAGTTGAACTCTGCTAAAAATTAACCTTGTGTTGCATTCTGCTTATGGTGCTGAGGTTAGTTAAATACATACAAAGAGAGAGAGAGAGAAAGAGAGAGAGAGAGATCCCATCTAAAAATCAGTGAATCAGATCTTTGAATATAGTTTAAAACCTTCATAAGGTTGACCATAAATTAAGACAAAAATTTCAGAGCTTTAGTTGTACTGATAGACAAACATTTAGTGAATTGTAGCAATATTTAATAGCGTTTCTGGCAAATACACCTGCCCAAGCCAAAATCCTGCTACATAGTCTGGAATGAGCAGCTGGTGGCATAGGCCGCCATGTCAATGCAATCAAGATGGAATACATGTGCTTAAATCAAAGAGGCAACATCTCCACACTAAAGGGGCGGGGGGCTTTGAAACTAGTGGACAAGTTCACCTACTTAGGAAGCAGTGTCTTATCAACCAAGAAAGACACCAACACATGACTAGCAAAGGCATGGACAGCTATCGATAGGCTATCGGTCATATGGAAGTCAGACCTGACTGATAAAATAAAACATAGTTTTTTCCAAACAGCGGTCGTTTCGATACTGCTATATGGATGCTAACTAAACGTATGGAGAAAAAGCTTGATGGCAATTACACAAGAATGCTGTGAGCAATATTGAACAAGTCCTAGAGGCAACACCCCACAAAACAGCAGCTGTACAGCCACCTACCATCCATCATGAAAACTATCCAAGTTAGATGAACCAGACATGTGGGACACAGCAAGAAGCTATATATAACAGCTCTGTGGTGATACAGGATATAGCCTTGAAGACCTCCTGGGAGTGATGGACGATAGAGATTGGTGGCAAGAGAGGGTCAGAGAGATCTGTGCTGGCAGCGCAACATGATGATGATGAATAATATCTAAATTGACTTTCAAGAAGAAAATCTTCTGAAGTTTGTCTCAACATTCATTAATAAAGATTTTTTACTTTTGTTATTCATAAAGTAACAGATCTACATGCAAATATTATCATATTTTCTTTTCAGGATTAATTTTTTTTATCTTACATCTTATCCAAACTAGTCATCCTCATCCTGGCTTTTTTATCACATTACTAGTACCAATGTTTTATTTGGCCTTCCAAGCACTATTTGAAATTCTTAGATTAATAGTCATCATTATTCTATAAATTATTTAAACTAGTATCCTCGTTTGTATTATCTTTAATACTATTTAAACTTATGTATACTTTAAACATACAATTTAATCTTCACTCTCTGAAATTCTGAGATGAATGTCCTTATTCCCCCAATTATTCAGACTAACATCAACGTCAGTTTTATCACACAGTTTCTACTGGTGTGTTTTTAGCCTTTCTAGTGGTATCTGAAATGAACAATTATCATTATTCTAGTTGGTCAAATTAGTATCATCACCTTTGTTATTTTCATTCTGGAGGTGCCAGTGGTGTAATGGATACCGTCGTAGGAAATGGACACGGCGACACGAGTTCAAATCCTGGCCGAGACTAATTGCATTTCACATAGAACTAATACCCTTGGGAAAGGTATGAATCCAATTATTCTCCCTCCAGCTATGGGTAAATAGTAGGGCAGACTAGGTTCTTCAGCCTTGGTGAAGTAACTAGTCTAGGAGAAGGAAAACTCTGAATTCAAACTTGTTAAACTTCACTTAAAAATTGACCTTGTGTCATATCCTGCCCAAGCGGAGGGGTTGGTAAATATGATTATAATATTTTAATCAGTATGTTCTTTAACTTTTGAATGAGGAAATTGTTGTGTTGCCTACACTGGCATAGAAAAACACTGGCAGTGATTGCCTTATAGAGACTATAAAATAGAAGGCACAGAAACTCTGTTAAAAGTTTAATGTTTATTTCTCTTTACAGGTCTGGGAGAGATGTACGTTCCAGTAATAATGAACTTATTAGTGAACTGTTATATTTACCGAGTCTGTTCCTTCAAAACAACCCCAAAGAAGATATTTTTGAACATGTTCCAACTTTTGAATGGGTGCAGAAATGAGGTTGTTTCTTAGCTGTCATCCCAGTAACTGTCTCTCAAAAAGACCTTAAGTCTCATCACACATTGTGTCATTTTCCCACAGTTTTTTCTCACAGTCAAAACTGACATGCATATCACACCTGCGCATCTGCCTACTAAAACTCATCTGGTTACAATAGTTATTGCTGCTACAGTATTTTTTATTCTTTATTTTTTAAGAAAAGAAATTAATTATGTTATAAAGATAGAAAATAATTAATATTTAGTGAGTTCTTTTTGATGATCATAAATGATTTTAACAGAAAATTCAATCAAAGCCATCTAATTTATTAGATGTCTTGTATGATAAGTACAAATTCTAAATACTTAGCCAAGGTTTACTCCATTAAGAATAAAATTATCAATAAATAAAGTATTTGACTTACCGACT
>CAUZXS010006314.1:0-15000 GCA_963585895.1 Sepioteuthis lessoniana
CCCACCCCAACACGTGTGGCATCCGCCACAAAGGCCACTGGCCTGGCTTCGTCGAGCAAGCGAAAGTCAACCGTCTTCTCCCGAGGCAGAACTCAACTCTACTAACTGACTTTTTCAAAATCTCCAAAATCCTCCACGCGCTTCCTGTGTGTGACGTCACCTGCACTCTGTAGCCCCGTTTCCCATCTGGGCTATTGTGACATCTCTGAGTGACACATCCATTCCGCCCACGCGCGTGAACATCTGCGTTAATGTTGCACCTAAGTAACCTATGCACTGAGCCGAAAGGTTCTCAGCTTAACTAAACCCAAAGGCATAAAACGAAATCCCTCGGCCATTATATTACACTTTCAGTAGAACCATGCGCCATGACTAACAGTAAGTACGAGTTCAATTAGAATAGTTTCAGGAACATGAAGAAGGCTGGTGTGTGGGCATGGTTCTTAAACTTCTCAATTCCACTGCGCATTTCTGAGATGTATAGGGAGGATTAAAGTACAGGAAGTGACTTGCAATCGTTAAAGGAAAAGATAAAAACGTCATATTGATTTCACTTCTGATCAGCTGAGATGTTTTAGGGCACATGCTGAACCAACAACATATGTGTTCATAATTTTTTGGTCACATACACGATAAAGCACCAACTATACGGCCACCTGCCTCCCATCACGGCAAATTATCCAAATTAGACGAACCAGACACGCAGGACACTGCTGGAGAAGCAGAGGCGATCTCATAAGTGATGTACTCCTATGGACCCCCACATATGGCCGAGCAAAAGCAGGACGACCAGATAGAACATACATACAGTAGCTATGTGAGGATACAGGATGTAGCCCTGAAGACCTGCAAGAGGCGATGAACGATAAGGAAAAGTGGCGAGGGTCAGGGATATCCGACCAGGCGGTACGACATGATGATGATGATGATGATATGTATATATATATATATATATATGTGTGTGTGTGTGTGTGTGTGTGTGCGTGTGTGTGTCTGTGTATTTTAATGATAGAACTTTAAAAATCATTCTCTCAAAATATAAATGGGTTCGATAATTTTGAAAATTGATTTCATGTTATTTATTTGTGTGTATGTGTGTGTGAGATACATGAGCGTGAGGTGTGGCTTCTTTGATTAATGGCATATCAAATTTCGTGTGTTATTTACTGCTAAATCTATCTTTATAGAAGGACAGTAGTGGAACCATATAACTCACCCTTGGAGAGATAAGGGGTACAGTATCTTTCCTAAACGCATTTGTCCGAAATTGAACGTAATAGCGCGATTGGAGTTGGAACTCGCTTACTTCGAAGCCACAGTCCAGTACTTAAGCCTTCACACCAAGGTATATCCCCCTGAGAATGAATTTAATGAGTAATAAAAATGTTTTTACCAAAAGCTAAAATAATTTTATTCTCAACACTACCATACTATGAACGATATATATATATATATATATATATATATATATATATATATATGCTGCATTTCTTTTTTAAAAACAACACACACATACATACATACATATATATATATATATATATATATATTATGTTTCTGTGTATGCGTGTATACATCTGCAAAATATTCAGCAATAGTTATGAGACGCGGTAATACAATTTTGATACTCAGAAATAGCATCTAGTTTCGTATTTGTGTATGTTGCACATGTAAATGTATACTCATATACCTACATCGTCCGATCATTTACTTACAGAGACACATACACACACACTCACACACACATATGCATATATATATATATATATATATTTATGCATATGTTTGTGTGTGTGACTATATGTGCGTAGGTGGTTGTGTGAAGAACGTATGTTAATGATATTGGCGTCGTCTCGTTGAGTGGCGGACCGAACAAGCGTGAGACATGAGGAAAAGTAGGAATTGGTTTAGCGTACGGAATCGCGAAGAAAGAAATTGACGCCGATTATGGCTGCCGAATTGACGATGGCGCACGAGGAAGCATAAATAAATACAATTAATCTGAGCCTCGGGGCAAAATATCTCAGAAACGCACACGGAAATCTATTAGAACCCAAACGGCGGGAAAAAGCGCGTTGCTCGTGGTGATGGTGGTGGTGATGGGGGACTGAAAATCGAAGTTAGATGGGTGGAGGATGGGGAACAATTGACGCTTGCTGTTATGAGGTAGATCTATTAATTCCCTCCCCAAGGTTTTGTTGAGTGGTTAAAGCAGTGAAGCGTTGGCAAGGAATTTTAAGTCTGCACTATCGTTGTATGATACTCAATAACTATGAAAATATACTTGCTTTTTCAGAGCGGTCAGTCTCGAGAATGGTATTTTTTTAAGTAATATCTAAATCCAGTTCATCAGTTTCTTTTTTAAGAATATTTCTCTTTCAGTCTAGTTTTTTTTTTTTTTTATAACATCTTAGTGTTTTTTTCTTATTATCCGGGTTGTATTTTCCACATGGTCATTTTAAAAGGTTAATTGTGGCACAAGGCCAGAAATTTGTGAATTGAACCCACTGACAATTGTCTGCTGAAATAGCTAGTGTTTTGTGATATATCAACTATTGTAGGTTATCTAATGCTAAATCTTCTGTACATATCACATATGATTTGTAAATGCATAGTTTGTAAAAAAAAAAAAAAAAATTCAAACAAGCAAGAGCTCATTTATTTTCATACAATTAAATGATTATACATATGATTTGTAAGTCAATAGTTCGTTGATAAAAGGTTCGAGTTTTGCCGGTTAGAAAAAAAAAAGAAAGTGATGTAACACAAAACTGTCAAGAAGGTGGCCAGGGAATTCCGGACCCATGTCGGGGTTGCTGTCAAAGCTGATATGATATGTAACAACTCGAAATCAGCAATGAAGACAGTTTATTCCTGAAAATCATCCTCGTGGTGCCCGTGGTGTAATGGTTATTGTCGTAGGATATGGACACGAGTTCAAATCCTGGACGAGATTGATTGCATTTTACATAGCACTAATACCTTCAGGGAAAAGTATGAATCCAATTATCCTCCCTCCAGCTATGGGTAGATAGTAGGTTAGACTGGGTTCTTTAGCCTTGATGAGGCTACTAGTATAGGAGAAGGAAAACTCTGAATTCAAAACTGTTAAACTCCGCTTAAAAATTGACCTTGTGTCATATCATGCCTGAGCGGAGGGGTTGGTAAATATGCATCCTTGAGGCATCTGAAAATGTATTTTTGACAAGAAAATCTTATTTTTAAGTAAATCAGAGCTAATTTGTTGGTATAAGAGTAGTACTATTGTGAGAATTAATTTTTATTTATTGCGGACTTTTTTTTCCTCATCTTGGTAGTTTTTGTGTTGTTTCTTCTTTCACTACGTTTCGGCCAAATTTCACCTCTGGCCTTCTTCAGGTGATTTACCGCGACCTCGGATAGGAATGCTGAATCTTGTAACCGTATCCCCAGTAATTACTGCCTTCCATAGCTGTTGTCTATCGCACCACGTTTTTGACCAAGTAAACCTCAGGCCGGCCTGGGCAGGATTTGAAACCGCTATCTTCTGACAATGCTCACCTGGAACCGGATAGAGGCGTTGAGTCTCTGCGGTTCCAGGTGAGCATTGTCAGAATATAGCAGTTTCAAAAAAAAAAAAGAAGATAGCGGTTTAAAAAAAAAATGATTCCAAGTAGTACTATTGTTTGTACACAATTAAAGGGTTCCAAGTATTCAAACACGAATAGTTCTATTTATATTTTTGCACTCTCTTAAATCGTTTCAAATATTGCTATCTAACATAAATAGTTTTATTTGCACACAGTTAAATGTTTTTAAGCATCGCTATGTAACACAAACTATTCAATTTAGGTACACAGTTAAAATGTTTCAAGTATTGCTAATCAACTCTAATAATTCTATTCAACATTACTCAATCGTTGGCATAGAGTTAAATTCTTTCAAGTATTACAATGCATCACTAACAACATCAATCAGTTGTTCACACAGTTAAATTGTCACAGAGTTCAATTTCTAACAATTCAATTTAGCTAAATCATTTGTTTGCACATAGTTTAAATGTCAAACAGTTGTATTTGACAAATGAATAGGACCCTATCAGGTGCTACCACTTCTGGTCCGAGTGGACCTGGGAGTAATGGCAATGAAGTAGTACCTCACACATTCTCCAAAGTGCCTGGGCTGGAGCGTATATAACGAGGATACTGGCTGGCGAAAGGACCTAATCCCTCTGCAAAGATTCAGTTAGTGTATTCTAAAGCCTCAACCGACGAGGCTCGTAGGCGTTTCCGTGTGTGTGTGTATGTGTATGTGCGCGCATATGTATGGACAAATTTATCTTTTAGTCAGCCTCCAAATAATAGCTCTGCCTAGTCAGTCACAAGGTCAAAATACTTAAGAGTTCTGAAAAATCAAACTTACTTATATATCATCTTTTTTATGCTTTCTTTCTTTTTTCCTTCATTTATTCATCGACTTTCTTTCTTTCTTTCTTTCTTTCTTTCAAATTTTACCCTTCTTCTTTCTTAACTATTAATCTTTCTTATAACCTTTCCTTCTCTATCTTTACGTTTCTTTTTCGCTATTTAAGAAGCTTGGTGTACGTTGCCGCAAAACAAAATAAAACAAAACAAAATTGTTACGCCAATCTTCCAAGTGAGAAAGGTTTTAAAATATTATTATTAAAAATCCTAGCTTTTAACTGGGATCGAACATTGACTGCAAGCTACACACATTCTCTCGATATTTACTAAGCTTAGCTTAGTCTAGCTCAAGGTTAAGTGGGCGTAGATAAATAGGAAAATCGACATTTTCATCCTCAGCAGGAGGCTCACTTACTCCACTCTCATTCATACAGAAGTTGTAAACGACTGAACAAAAAAAAAGAGAGAGAGGGAGAGAAAGAGAGATCAGCGAGAGAGAGAGAGAGAGAGAGAGAGAGAGAGAGAAAGAGAGAGAAAAAGTGAGAGAGAAAAAGAGAAAAATGATTGAGAGAGGTTTGAGAGAGAGAGAGAGAAAGAGAAAGAGAAATAAATGACAGAGTGAAAGAGAGAGAGAGAGAGAGAGGGATAGATGAGAGAGAGAGAGAGAGAGAGAGAGAGAGAGAAAGAAAGTGAGAGAGAGAAAGAGAAAGATTATTGAGAGAGGTTAGACAGAGAGAAAAAAAGTGAGAGAAATAAATGAGAGAGTAAAAGAGAGAGAGAGAGAGAGATGAGAGAAAGAAAGAAAGTTAGAGAGAAAAAGAGATAGATGATTGAGAGAGAGAGAGAGAGAGAGAGAGGTTAGAGAGAGAGTGAGAAAGTGAGATAAACTAAAATAGTCACTTCTTCGTTGGTTCGGTAGAAGAACAGCTGGAGCGCTTAACCAGGTTTCTCCGAGGCAAATAGGTTATGAGTTCGAATTATAGAGAACTTATCCAATCTTCAGAGAGAATGTTGGTTGGATGAAAACAAGGTCGGACAACAGGACTTGCATATATAAAATGGATTGAGAAAAACACAAAGAAATAATGAATTAATCTAAAATTTGATCGAATTAAAACGAGATCGATGCACATCAGCTTCTTCAATATAATAATACATCTTGTACTATTGTCATACTATAGAGATAGAAAAATTAAATTGTTGATAGGGGTGTTAAATAACAAATTGGTAGAATCTATTATTTAGTACTTTGATTCGTCTAACTTTGATAGTTTTTTTGATGGTTGGTAGGTGGCCATATAGCTGCTGTTTTGTGGAGTGTTGCCTCCAAGACTTGTTCAATGCACCAGACATGCGGGAGACTGCTGGAGAAGTAAAGGCGAACTCATAAGCGATATACTCCTGTAGACCCCTTCACATGGACAAGCAGGGGCAGGACGACCTGCTAGATCCTACATAAAACAACTCTGTGCCGATACAGGATATAGCCTTGAAGACCCACCGGGAGCGATGGACAATAGAAACGGGTTGCAAGAGAGGGTCAGGGAGATCCGTGCAAGCAGTGCGACTATTATTTGGTAGGTTCTGTTGAATGGTTTAAAATGGTAGTGAAAAACATTCGGGTCATTTAGTTTGATTGGTATGAGGTGAATCCGAGGTCATTTTGATTTAACGTTATTGGAAGATTGTAGAAGTTCGAATCAAGCGTATCATGTATTGAAAAACGCTCGACCCGAGCAGTTGAATATAACGACTTGCTCATTATTCTCCGTAGACGACAATGGGTGATAAAAGAAAAGTGCGGCCAGAGTAAAAAATAAATTATGTGTACATAAAAATTGCTGTCACGTTGATATTCCTCATTATAGAACAAATTAGAACAACGAGAATGACGACAGAAGACAACGAAAAGGAACAAGGATGGCGACACAAAAAGAAAAAAAAAAGTAGAAGGACACGGGGCGAGTAAAGAACATAGTGAAGAGAAGAGATAGAAGCCGCCAGTCATCGTGTTAATAAATATATAACATAATTATTAGAATTAGATAGGAGTACTTGAAACCATACAAAGATGGAGTGACCAATATGACAACAGAAGGACAAAATGAACTGAAGAGATGGGAGCTGGTCGATCGTCGTGTAAATGCTATATATAACAGAGTGATTAGAATTAGATAGGAATACTTGAAACCATATAATCGTGTGCAATCAAATTATAATCATCGTTAAATAAGAATTGTTGCTAAGTAAATATGTCTCAATTAGCCTGGAATACTTGAAAAATACTAACGTTTTGTTAATTACCCTGTACATTTAAGAATTTTTTCGGCAGTAGAACACACCGTCTGTATCTTTACAGAGGGGTAAGAACCACCCCAACGAGTGTCCTGGTATATGACACTAAACAATCTGATTGTCAGACTCCAGTAATGCTGGAGCTTCGGGGAATTCGGAGTGCGCCTTCATTACAAATGCTCCCAGGCCACTCTGACCAGTTTTAGTGGCACCTGATAGAATCCTACCAATGAGTCAAATAGAACTGTTTAACATATACACTGAGTAAAAATAAGGAATTAATGCTAAATTGAATTGTTTGAAATAGAACTCCTTGATCCTTTAATTGCGAAAAAAAAAAGACTGATATAAAATTGTAACTGATACATAGCAATACTGGACGCCATTTAACTGATATTAGTTTGTTTGTTTGTTAATGTTTCATATCAATCCGTGTTGGTTATTTAATGCCAAATCCATTTTTATACGAATAAACAGTTTAATTTCGAACAATTCACTTCAGCCTAAGTACGCAGTTTGTTAAAAACATTTCTGTTTCAACCTATTCAGTTTAGTCAAGCCATACTAATTCAAACAATTTAGTTTAGTAGAAGTATAGTTTTTTACACCCAGTTAAAGGACAAAACAGTTCTATTTCGAATAATCTAATTTAGCGTAGTACAGTTTCAATGCTAAAATTAGTCCTCGTAAGTACAGTTTCGATGTCAAAAACAGTTCTATTTCAAACTATTCAGTTTAGCATAAGTACGCACATTAGTTCTATTTAATCCATAGATAGGGCCCTATCAGGTCCTACCAATCTGGGTCTGAGTGGACCTGGGAGCAATGGCAACGAAGGGGCACTCTGCACTCCGCATTCCCCAAAGCTCCAGCATTACTGGAATCTCACCATCAGAATGTTTTGTGTTTTATCCAGGACACTCGTTGGAGGGGTCTTACCCCTCTGCAGTGGTACAGTCGGTGTATTCTACAGCCCCAGCCGACGGAGCAACATCTAAATGAGTGCAAACAAATGAGTGATTGTAAATAGAATTATTTGTATTTGATAGAAATACTTGAAACCATTTAACAGTGCTAAAAAAAGAGCATATACTCGATTAAAAATGTTTTTAACGAAATGTAGATTTGTCATGAAACCAATCCAAACAAATCTAAGAAATTCTTGTATTTTAGAATTCGAAAACAGAGTCTCGTGTGCGATTTGATGTAGCAGTTTGTATATTGCCAGTTTCGCTATAGATCTGTTCTTCTATTTGCTTTTCAGTGTATCGATTTTGTCATTGCGCACCCAATCATAACATGCATCCCGAACACACACATACTCACACACACTCACCGGATCAGTGGAGAGAAAGAGAAAGTCGGTTGGTTTATTGTATTTTACAGCATATCAACCCTTGTAGGTTATTCAATGCAAAATCCTTTTTATTCCTATATATATATATATATATATATAGGATTTTTAAACTGATAGTTTATTGGCAAGAATTCTTAATCGAGCCAGAGCTCATTTGTTTGCACTCAATTAGACTCAGGTGTTCCTATCTGCATCTATAAGGGTGGTTTCTATAGATGAGAATAAAAACAGCCATCGAAAGATTACCTTTACCCACACTCAAACTACCTGTTCAAACCGCATCGGTCTTCGCGCGGGTAAAAAGCGCATCCTGCTAAGGTTGGAGCCCTGGCCTTAGCGCTCGAAAAAATCAGCTACAAAGCTCAAACTAAAATAAAGATTACTAAAATGCAAACGCACAATACAAATAGCGACATTAAACGTTAGAAGATTAAATAGAATAGGCCAACTACCGGATCAGCTTCGGCGATAGATCATAACATCGACATAATATGCATACAAGAATACAGATACAACCATGGCAAGGATATTAGATATCACGATACTGACAGTGGATGGATGCTAGCCACTGCATCTGCATAGAAAAAACTCTGTTAATACTATGATAGGATGTGTAGGTATGCTTTTAGTACCACGTGCCTTAAAATCACTAAATTGCATCGAGAAAATACAAGTGATATAATGGTAGCTACTTTTAATGGCAACCCCAGCGCAACAATCATCTCCTGCTACAGCCTTACCAATGTTTGTTAAGAAACTGACCTCATCACATTCTATAATGAGCTATCCTCCCTTGTTCGTAACATTCCGAAGCATAACGTTCTCGTCATTGGTGGAGACATGAATGCCAAATTGGTAAAAACGTAAACAACAAATTCAGCTTACACAATTCGTCAAACAGAAATGGGGAACATCAAACAGATTAAAATGCCTCAATACAAAATTTCTAAAAAGGGAGGGAAAACTATGGACCTACACCTACGCAAATAATACTAAAGCACAGATAGACTACGTTTTTATAAACGCATATTCCTCTTTCGAGGGTGTGTCCTCCGATCACCAAATTGTCACGGCAAAGATACAACTTAGCCAACGAAGGAATGCGGTCCGAATAACAACCACTGTACACTATGACTGCTCCTTGCTGTTAAGCAGGGATATTAGTCATAAATATACGTTAACACAAATAAACTAATTCGATGCACTGCAGGAGAAATAAGAAACACATGCTCCGAATACCGAACATAAGAATTTTGTCAATGCCCACTTAGAAGCAGCTGCAGAATACATACTAACTAAACAAAGAGCTAAACCTAGAGTCCTATTGAAGATATTAGCAGTTAGAAAAGAGCGGGAAGACATGAAAACTGCTTCCAAATGCAATAGGAAGAACCCAACCAATATCAATGCCCTGAAACTTAAAAAGGCACAAAATGAATTAACTAACATATACCTAAAAGAACAAACCAAATACATAAAAAAAAAACAGATCAATAAGATTAGAGACTCGGTTGAAGATAGACAATCTAGCATAGCATGGCAAACGGTAAACGAAGCGAGCAGAAGGAAGAGCACTGCGAAAGCTAAATAGAAAGCTACCAGCTAAGAAGAACGAATACAACTGTGGAAACAACATTTCGAGAATTTAGTCGGAAACCCTCCGAAAGTTACACATGAACCAATCACGAGAATTGTTAGTAAACAATTAAACATTTAACTACGACAGTTTACGCAAGAATAACTTGACTCAGTACTAAGAAAAATTAAAGATAGAAAAGCAGCAGGGCTTGATGAAATACCCACAGAAGTATGGAAGACCAGAGAATTCGACAACATACTGCTCCAATACTGTAATGCCGTATATAATCCGAACACAATAGACAGGTGGACAAAGGGATGCATCCTCCCCTTCTCTAAGAAGGGTGACATCGGATTAGGGAAGAACTACCGAGGTATAACCCTTAAATCCATAGCGGCCAAGATCTACAATGCTCTACAATGCAACCGCATAGAACACAAAATTGAGAAGATACTTAGGAAGAACTAAAATGGCTTTCGGAGAAATCGATCCACGACATCACAAATTTTCTCTATCCGTCAAATTCTTGAAGGTGTACGTGCAAAAAAACCTAGAGGCAACAATATTATTTGTCGACTTCTACAAGGCATTTGACTCTATACAAAGAGGGAAGATGGAGCAAAGAAACCGTCGCAGCCATAATAATGCTATATAGAAACATCCGGACGGAGACACAGACAACTTCGACATCGTAGCAGGTGTGCTGCAAGGAGACACATTAGCCCCATACCTCTTTATCATCTGTCTAGACTACGTGCTTAGAACGTCTATTGATAAAATGAAAGACAACGGTTTCAAGCTGTCAAAGGAAAAAAAAGCAGAAGATACCTAGCACAAACAATTACGGACGTGGACTACGCCGATGACATTGCATTTCTGGCAAATACACCAGCCCAAGCTGAAGCCTTGTTACATAGTCTGGAATGAGCAGCTGCTGGCATAGGCCTCCATGTCAACGCAGACAAAACGGAATACACGTTCTTTAATCAAACAGGCGACATCTCCACACTAAATTGAGGTTCTCTGAAACTAGTAGACAAGTTCACCTACCTAGGAAGCTGTGTCTCATCAACCGAGACAGACATGAACACGTGACTAGCAAATGCTCAGACAGCTATTAATAAGCTATCGGTCATAAGGAAGTCAGACCTGACTGATAAAATGAAACGCTGTTTTTTCCAAGCAGCGGTCGTGTCGAAACTGCTGTATGAATGAACTACATGGACGTTAATTAAACGTTTGGAGAAAAGGCTTGACGGTAACTACACAAGAATGCTGTGATCAATATTGAACACGTCCTGGAGGCAACACCTCACAACGCGGCAGCTGTACCGCCCACTCACCGCTCATCGCATTAACTATCCAAGTTAGACGAAGCAGACATACGGGACCCTGGTGGAGAAGTAGAGACGAACTCATAAGTGACATACTCTTGTGGACACCTTCACATGGACGAGCAAAAGCAGGACGACCAGCGAGAACCAAAATACAACAGCTCTGTGCCGATACAGGATGTAGCCTTAAAGAGCTAACGGGAGGGAAGGACGATAGAGACGGGTGACGGAAGAGGGTCAGGGAGATCCATGCTGGCAACGTGACATGATGATGATGATTCCTATCTAAGTTTTTTTGCTGTCAGTTAAATGGTTTCAGGTATTGCTATTTAATACGGATAGTTCTATTTGCACAATATGAAATAGTTTTAAGTATTATTATTTTACTCTAACAATTTTATTTGCACAAGGTAAACGATTTCAAGTACTGCAATGAAATACTAAAAATTCAATTTTACTGTTTTTTCTTGTGACACAATTAAATGGTCTCAAGTATTGAAAATTTTTGAAAATTTCTATTTGACCAAAAGGTTTGACCCTAACATGTACAACCACTCCGTTTCATAGTGGACCAGGGAGTAATTGGAGTAAAGGCGTACTCTAAATCCCCCAAAGTTCCTGGAGTGGATCTTCATCAGATGCAGTTTTGTGTTATATCCAGGGCGCTCATTGGACGGTCGGTTCTTCCCCCTACGGAGATGCAGTTAGCGTTTTCTACTGCACCAGCAAAGATATATATATATATATATATATATAGAGAGAGAGA
This sequence comes from Sepioteuthis lessoniana, assembly GCA_963585895.1. Taxonomy (NCBI): domain Eukaryota; kingdom Metazoa; phylum Mollusca; class Cephalopoda; order Myopsida; family Loliginidae; genus Sepioteuthis; species Sepioteuthis lessoniana. The sequence continues at coordinate 11,735 of CAUZXS010006314.1, forward strand.
GAGAGAGGATTGATATAGATTAAAAAAAAACAAAAAAAAACCCAAATGCGTGTAACATCGCCGTGGGGCAGTAGTCATGACGACGTGTCAGAGACAATTACTGCATGAGAAAGATTATTCTTTACGGAGTGCCTATATTACGAGCCTTGTGCCAGATTCTGTGAAGCTTTCTAAATATTTGCATGTGCATATGTGTTTGCATGTGGAGAGAGAAAAATGGAGATAAATAAAGAGGAAGAGGGAGGGAGATTGAGAGAGAGGACATAATGAGAGGATGAGATTAAATTAATAGAGACAAAAGCAAACATCTGTGGTACGCATTGCCTTGGAGCAGTAGTTATCAACTCATTTCACAGATTATTTCTACATGAGTGAGATCGTTCCTCACTGTGTGCTCATACTTTTGGCCTTTTGCCATATTCTGCTAAATTTTGTAAATATTTAGATGTGCATATATGCCTGATGGGAGTCAGAAAGAGAGAGAGGGTGGAGGGCAAGGGTTGGGAGAGAGAGAGAGAGAGAGAGAGTGATTCAGAAGTCAGACAAATTGCGACAAACAGACATGGAGAGAAACACAGACACGCGGAGGAGCTAAGTTGAAAATTAGGTCGTATATAAACAGAAATATATTCTACATAGATATTTTACCTTTATGCAAAAACGATTTTCTCCTAATTTCTTTCCCCTGGGTTCCTACTTTACGCTGGCAGACGAAACCCCTACATCCACCCACGCACAAAGAAGTCAACATATATTTTGTCACCCTCATCTCTGTATATTCCCGACCCACCATCAGGCACTGCACCGAACCGAAAATCTTCTAAACGGGCCTACCCCACCCTACTTGGGTCTCACATCATACCGTCTTTTCAAGACAACCTGTACACACATCTCGCCCACTCCCTTTCCCCATACACAAATTTGCATAATATCATTAATTTTCCTGATTTATAACCTCTGTTCACCCTGTGTAGATTCTTTACCCTCGTGTACATAACGATACATACGTTAGCAAATATATTACGTCTTCGTATATGTTTTCTTGTACGAGGTTGAGCGTCGAGGCAGATATTTTTGAATAAATTTGCATCTATTTATTTATATTACAAATGTCTAAGTTGCATTGTATGCGCACGCTCATAATCGATGTTTGGAAGTTTGTCGGTATACAGAATTTGTAAACTCAGTTTCTTCCGGCTCAAAGTTTCATCGAAAGGCAACTGTAAAATTGTGATGCAAATGTTTTGCCTGCTTTGAGAATCAGCTTTCAAAATAGTGGCTTTAAGGAAGGATCGAATACCGACCAAATGGGAGAGAAATAACTTATCCAACAATAGTAAGACACTCTGTAAGGTACAATATCATTGCACTTGAGAAATAGAGGGCATGGTAGGTTTATTAACATTGGTTTCTTTTTTAATTTATTATGTGTTGTTATATGGTCGTCTTTTTCTGTAGGCCAGTGGCCGCTGCCATCATATTTTCCCAGCTGATGGTCACTTCTTAAAGCCATCTTATTTTCTCGGCCAGTGGTCGTTTCTCGTTGCTATCTTTTCTTCTAGGCTAGTGGTGACTTTTAACCGCTATCTTTTCTTCTCGGCCGGTGATCGCTTCTCGCTGCTATCTTGTCTTCTCGGTCGTTGGTTGCTTCTCGCTGCTATCTTGTCTTCTCGACCTATGGTCGCTTCTTGCCACGATCTTGTTTTCTCACCGCCATCTTGTCTTCTCGGCCGGTGGTTGCTTCTTGCCATCATCTTTGTCTTCTTGGTCAGAGGTCACTTTTCACCGCCATCTTATTTTCTCAGACTATGGTCACTTCTTGCCACAATCTTGTTTTCTCAGTCGGTTGTCGTTTCTCATTGCCATCCCTTCTTCTCAGTCATTAGTCGCTTCTCACTGCTATCTTCTCCTCTCGGCCAATAGTCGCTTCTTGCCACCATCTTGTTTTCTCGGCCGGTCGTCGTTTCCCACTTTTTCTTCTTTTGTTGTGACTCCATGCTATTTCAAGTTCTTACTGGTGGGATGAATAATAAAGAAATTTTCTATGTGCACACGTACTTTATTATCATTGACGACTTTTTTCACATACATTTGACTGACTTTGCACGAAAGTCGGGAATCAGCTCTCTGACCAAAAAGTGGATATTGGGCAACCGCTCACTCTATGGTTTCTTGGCTGACTAAATTAAAGCTAGTATCCAATTTCTTGTTTTTTTGTCACCAGACTTTAATTCTTCCAATGAAAGCGAAGCTTTCAACTGACCTTTAACTGTCAATCAGAAGACTGTAAATCATACTGAGTTGACCTTACGGTTAACATCTGTTAAAACTTATCTACTTTTCAGATAATAGATACAGGATAATCTATTATATCAAAACTATATATTGCTACTGATAGTTTGAAGTTCACCGACGTTCTGAAGAACTTTAGTCCGACGCGTGGGTCGAGTGGTTGATACTTAGAAAGCACGGATTATGAAAAGGAATTTGAGCTGAATAACCAAAGATCTGAAAAGTGGTTTATGAATCAACGATTCTAATTAAACCCCCGCAAAAAAACCACCACCCAAAAAAAAAAAAACAAAAAAAAAACCCGATGTGGATTGTGATTTGCTAAAAAATTTGAAATCCTCTAAATTCTGAGATTATCTTTTTATCTTTTTTATGTGCTCCCAACCTCCTTGCACGAGCAGGATGTGACAAATGGTAAATTTTTAAAAGCAGATTTTTACAGTTTTGAATTCAGAGTTTTCCTTCTTCTAGACCCATTGCCATATCAAGGTTAAAGAGCCTAGTCTTCCCTAATATTTACACACGGCAAGAGAGAGAGAGAGAGAGAGAGAGAGAAATGTTGGGTGTATACCTTTCCCAAGGGTATTAGCGCTATATGAAATGCAAACGGACACGTCTAGGATTTGAACTTGGGTCACCGTTTCCATTTCCTAACACGATGACCATTTCCCATTTTAATTTTTATAAGAATAATATCCATTGAATTCACGAGAGTCATTGGTCTATCATAACAAGAGTTATAAAATTTATTTGGTCGAACTTGGTCTTATTTATGTTAACATATTTCTCCCAGTGGGTAGAGTGTTCGGCAATGGTCTGGGAGACCGGGGTTCAGTCTCAGGTCGAGTCATACCAAAGACTTAAAAATGGTTCTTGATACTCCCTTGCTTAACACTCAGCACTATAAGGTACGTATCAAGGGTAAAGTGGAGCAATCCAGGGAAAGGAGTAGTGCCCCCCACCTAACAGTCGCT
>CAUZXS010006314.1:20000-21883 GCA_963585895.1 Sepioteuthis lessoniana
CGGGCCAGAGTGGATCAGGGGCCGATGGCAATGAAGATTTACTCTACATTACCCAAAGCTCCATGGCTGGAACCTCGCCAGCAAATTGTTTAGCGCCATATGCAGGATACTCGTTGTGGGGATTATACTCCTCTGCAGAGATGCAGTTGGTATATTCTGCAGGCCCAACCTATTGGGCAACACACACATATATATGTTAGCGTATACGTGCGTATGTGGGTGTGTTGGCTATCTGCCTTTCTCTCTATATATGTGTGTTCATACGTTTTTGAGGGCATGTTGTCTGTCTGTCTGTCTGCAGATCACTCTCTCTCTATATATATATATATATATGAGCGCGTGTATATGTGCATATATATGCTGTTTTTCTGCACCGGTAGTGTAACCTTAGGACTAGTTCTTGTCAAATTTAATGGTGGTTGTGGCAGCTTTTTGTTGACTTGATAGGTCATAGGGAAGTGGTTTCACTGACTGTTCTTATATCCTCATTTTTAGACTATTTCGGCATACCAGTGACGAGAAGTTATCAAGAAAAACTGGTGATATGTCAAAGCACAGAAAAAGATTGATTCATGTAGATCCCAAGCAGTCTCAATCGGAATTCTATATATATTTGACGATTCTCCTTTCTCTATCATTTATCGCTACCCATATTGATTAGTATAATACATTCATTTCAATTACCTAGTTTCTCTCTCTTTATATATATATATATATATATATATATATATATATATATATATATATCAACTCAAAGTAAATCATCGCCCAGTTTATCATCAAATGATTTCATACCAAAATAGCTATTCCAAATAAATATAGTGCTATTTTAATATCTAAAATGTATTTAAGGACAAAAGGAAATGCATTACCATGCTTTGCGCATGCCTTCAGAGTACAGCCAATGGGTGATATACTCTTGCATGCCAAATTCACAGTTTAACTCTACCCCCACTCTCTCTCTCTCTCACTTTCTTTCTCACTCAAGAAAGCATTTCTTAATACGATTTGACAAAGAACAGTTTTTCTCATTTAAATCCAAACAAACTGTAATATTAGGACAATTAATTAGTGGTAATCAAAGTTGGCAGATTATTGGAAAATATCGGTTGTTCTATAGACAATGTAAAAGATGGCAAAAATTATACAGTAACCATCTATCAGAAACAAAAACACACGAAAATGAGCAAGCTAAAAAGATAAAATAAAATAAAATAAATAAATAAATAAAGTACAAAATAATACTTGTTGGGACAGGCTGCTTGTGAGACTTACAAAAATTTTAGCAAGAACAACAAAACGGTTTTATGGAGACCAATGGCATATCCACTCGGCATCGATACGTCACGACCTCCTGTCCAAAGACCATTTCTTATTCTTAGATATATGCAGTGACGTTTAGAGTTGTGCAATGATAAAATTTGTGAGAACATCAATTTTTGGAAGAGGTTGTATAATACCGAAGAGTCAGTATCTATTGCATATGATTTGTGGAACGGCTCAAATTTGACGTGATAAGGGCGTTGTATATCATCATCTTCTACATGCAGAAAGAGGTTCCTTTCGATGATGGCTCAATTGAGATTTCGGATCACTGCTCGGACGACTGCAAGTTCAACGTGATTATACGTGTCTGCTACATTTTGATGTGGAGGAGAGTGGATGAATAAATTTGCAGCCAAAGATTTACTAACTGATTTTTTTATCTGAAATTCTCTGTGGCTTTGGTTTGGTTTAGTTTTATGGTATATCAACCATTGTAGGTTATTTAATGCTAAATCCAGCTTATTCATATGAGATATATATGATTTGTAAACATAAGTCAACAAAGTTAAATAGTTCCAAGTATTGCTATGTATCCCTAACATCAGTCATTTTGTGAC
>CAUZXS010006315.1:0-20487 GCA_963585895.1 Sepioteuthis lessoniana
ACTGAGAAGTCGTAAGTGTTTTTTCGTGTTTCGAAATTCCTATGTTCTATGTATATATATATATAAGAACATTATATGTCCATTTCGCATATCCGTATCATGGCTATGATACACACATGCATGTGTTTCGTAAATTGCAGCGTCCAAGTCTGACTCATATGTTGACCTCAAAACTTTTAGAACGAAACTCCGTATTAGATTTATACCGGCTGTATAGGTCGACCTCCAAACAGACAGTCAGCTACTGGTTTATAAAGTAGGCCAAAATGGAGATAGGATATGATAAACGGTAAGAAAAGCATTTGATAATCTTATTACAGTTTAACTTAAAGAATTTGTCTGTGTAAATACTTTTAAAATAATAGCGCTGTATCTTAAAATCAAGGTTTTAATAGTCGATAAAAGAACTTTATTTAAAGTGTTGTAGCATATAAATACAGTAACAATGCCAACGTATATATATTCAATAAACTACCTCTATGTTTTATTAAACTGTCATCTCCCAAGAAGTATATGGTATATGGATTTTTTCTCTGAAATCAGGATTACATCTACCGTACAAGAAACATACAAATCTTACACATTAGAATTTCTATTTATATGAAGTCACAATCTATTGCACTATCATGAAATTGCTCATATAAACAACATGCCGTATTTGTCTGACTGGTCGTATGGGTGCTGTGACGTTCCTGTTCCTCTTTACAGTTAGTGCAACAGCTGTTTAAACGGTGGGTGATATAGCGTTAATATTATACTTAATTTGTATCACAGTTTTATTATGTTATATTAATCTCTGTGTTAATTTGTTAATATGTTCTTCAAACACGTGTTCATCCTATTTACCCAACCCCTCCGCTCGGGCAGGATATAACACAAGGTCAATTTTTTAAGCGGAGTTTAACAGGTTTGAATTCAGAGTTTTCCTTCTCCTAGACTAGTTGCCTCACCAAGGCTGAAGAACCTAATCTGCCCTACTATTTACCCATAGCTGGAGGGAGAAAAATTGGATTCATACCTTTCCCAAGAGTACGTGATTATGATGAAAATGTTTGTGGTATCCGTGGTGTAATGGTTATCGTCGTAGGAAAGGGATACGGCAACACAAGTTCAAATCCTGGACGAGACTGATTGCATTTTACATAGCACTAATACCTTTGGGAAAGGTATGAATCTAATTATTCTCCCTCTAGCAATGGGTAAATATTAGGGCAGACTAGGTTCTTCAGCCTTGATGAGGCAACAAGTCTAAGAGAAAAAAACTCTGAATTCAAACCTGTTAAATTCCGCTTAAAAATTGACTTTGTGTCATATCCTACGGAGCGGAGGGGTTGGGTAAATAAGGAAATGTTTGTGGCAGTCTTCTGGAGTTAGGATGAGTGGTGAATATCGATTGTTAGCAATATTGTTCTACTGGTTAATCACTCTATGGTAAAAGCTTGGACTTTAACCCTGCTGTATAAGTCGACCCCTATATTTGTAATGATTTCTCAGGTTTGAAAGGTCGACGCGTACGCCTCAATTTACTATATATACGAGGATCATTAAATAAGTTTCCAGATTTTTTTCGTATGGGCACGTTTATTGATAGTACACACATGAAACTCTTGTCCCCTTCGAAGTAATCTCCTGTAGCTGCAATGCACTTGTTCTACCGTTACAACAACTTCTGGAAGGCCCCATGGAAGTCCACTTGAGTGAGCGTGTCAATGACCTTCGTCACAGCCTCTTTCATCTCCTCAATTGTCTCATAATGACAGCCTCTGATGTTAGGGAATAAGCAAAGGTCACAGGGAGCAAGGTCTCGACTATAGGAAGTGTGAGGAACTGTCTTGAAGCCCATCTTGGTCAAATAGTCTGTGACTAGGATGGAGTTGTCGACTGGTGCATTGTCTTGGTGGAAATGTCACAGGCCTGATTTGAAGAGTGCTAGCCTTTTCCGACGGAATCTCTTCCTGAGCTCCCTTAAAACCTCAACATAGTAACCCTAACCCTAACCCTTTGGCCAATCAACTCAGGTGTATTGACTTCCTTACTCCTCCCACACCTCTCATTATCCCTCAAAGACTCCCTGCTTTCCTTGAATCTCTTATGCCACTCGAAAACTGATGTTCGATTCATGCAAGATGGTCGAAAAGCAGTCTGAAGCATTCCACACGTTTCTGTGGCATTTTTTCCAAGTTGAAAACAGAATTTTATTGCATATCGTTCTTCTTAAGTGTCCTCACGACCAGATTGCATTTTGAAATTCAACACCTGTGACAATCAGGCTTTAGTAGGGTGTATTCCAATAGCTGTTGTTGCTGTTAATTTGAACCTGAAATCTTAAAAATTGGTCAATCATCTCATAAGATGTATAGCAATAACATACTGAATTTTCAATAGTCTACGACAATTTCAAATGCCTGTACAAAAAAATTCTGGAAACTTATTGAATGCATTATATATATATATATATATATATATATAGGGCTATTGTAAATGTGTATCTTGTTAATGGGTCGGGTTCGATATAAAGTCATTTTATAGAAGAAGCCACGAACGAATCGAGACACGGGCGTGTTATATACTCGAAAGAAAGAGACAACGAAACTCATATAAAATTACCCTCTGTCCTTTTTGTTATCATCATAAAATCGTGGCGAAATTTGTTACATGAAGAGAGGGCCGAGAGAGAGAACTACTACGATTTACACCAGGTTGAGATATCTTCAGAGAGCTTTACTTCTTCAGTCTGCCTCTACGAGGATGACAACGGTCAGACTTAACACATTTAATCATCTTCGCTTTTTCTTCATTCTGCCTCCACGAAGCTGGTACAAGGTCAATCACTACTGAGGCTTCTGCTAGATTGTTCTATTTTCTTCCGAGATCAGACTCGCTTCTGGCATTAGCGAGTCTTGTACATTTGAACTTCACCTCCATTTCTCTGCCCGTGGCCGTCTGCCCTCTTCTCCGGGCCAGCACGAGAACGACCTAACGTCTACTCTTCCTCTCTTCTCTCTCTCTCTCTCTCTCTCTCTGCTCTACTCTCTGCCCACTGTTATGGGTTGAAAACTTCCGTCGTTATATATTTTAAGGGCCCCAATGAACCTCGTAGTTACACTTCTTACTGGAATCACACACCCGCAATTTACGTGGCATTACCGCTGTCTTTCGTTTATCATATGACTCAGGTGCATTCTTCTTTCAAATGTACAAACTTACAACGCCTGTCAAAGGTCAAATAGGTAACAGTTGACCATCTTGAGAAATGCTTGATCTCTTTGGCTTTCCCCATTTTAAAGGCACCTCAGACACCTGGCGATAATCTTCACCCTAGTAAGTAAGAATTTCCGGAGATGCAGACTCCTCGACCCAAATGATCAGTTTAATAACACCCGTCTGGCTCGAACGTTAGGAGGCTCTCAGAAAACTAGAGGAAACAGGACGTGGTATACGATGGATTATATTATATTATATTATATTATATTATATTATCATGCCGTAGTCAATATAACAATTATCGTCTCTTAATATATACAGTACAACCATTATTATATTATATTATATTATATTATATTATATTATGTCGTAGTCAATATAACAATTATGGTCTTTTAATATATACGGTCCAAACATTATATTATATTATATTATATTATATTATGCCGTTGTCATTTTAACAATTAAGGTCTCTAAATACATATGATAAAATCACTATATATTATATTATATTATATTATATTATATTATGCCGTAGTCAATATAACAATTATGGTCTTTTAATATATACGGTACAAACATTATATTATATTATATTATATTATATTATATTATGCCGTTGTCAATATAACATTTAAGGTCTTTCATTGTATACGGTACAATTATTATTACATTATACTATATTATATTTCAAATAATGGTTAGAGTGTACGTCAATGGCCTGTGAGATCTGGGTTTAATACCAGGTCGAGTCATACCAAAAAAATGGTACTTGATGCTACCTTGCTTAACACTCAGTAAGGATCAAGAGTAAAGTGGAGCAATCCAGGGAATGGAGTAGCGCCCTCCCCTTACATCTCGGTGTAGTAGCTAGTGAAAAGGGATCCTTTGGGTCACCATCGACAAATGTCGCCAACTTTACTTACTATATATATTTGACAACGTATCATTACTTATACCTATATATCAATGTACTTGGATATTTTCGTAGTTCAAGATATACCTATCTATGTGTGTGCGTGTGTGCGCGCGTGTGTGTGTGTGTGTGTGTGTGCGTGTGTGTGTGTGTGTGTGTCTTTCCTGTGTAAGTATATGTGTTTGCATGTATGTATATATAATCTCTTTTTACAAGCACCAATATTTTTTTTTACATCTATCTATCTATCTATCTATCTATCTATTTTTCCTGTTTTCTGTTGTTAACAAAGAAATAAATATCAGACATTAAATTCGAAACATTCCTAAAAATAAAAAATAAAACAAAGCGAAAAGACTGCATCTTATTTCAAACTGAAAAAAAGAAAAGAAAAGAAGTAATCGAATATTAAGTATAAATAATAAATGGGGTTAATAATAGTGCAAGTAAAATATGTAAATAAATAAAAACCGAAGCAAATTTCTAAAAAAAAATAAATAAATAAAAAGGGTCAATTTTACTTCGGAAATAAATAAATTGAATAATAAAGAAATAAACAACAGTCTCGTTTTGATTCTTCATCGTACCTCCTTCTGGGAACGTGTGTAACCACCATTATTGGGTCTCCATTTTTTTAGTGAATGAATGAATCAAGTATGGAATTGCTTACTGTGACTGTCTTTCTTGTTAAGTACAATGGCGAGGAATTGTTAGCTCACAACTCTGAAGAGAAAATTTAGACGAATAATAAAAGAAGATTTAATGGAGGAGAAACACGAATCAGTGTTTGAAGTGTGTGTGGTCAGTCTTGCTTTCGTTCTTAATGTTCCTTGAAAAAGAATGAGCGAGAGAAAAAAAAATGAATAGAAAAGCTAGGTGGGTAAAGAAAGCTCGGAAATAGGGAAGAGAACAATAAAATTGATTTACCCTTGTCACCAAATCGACTATTGTTTCTGATTTATACGTTTATTTGTCAATTATTTAGCGGTAACAGAACGCATGCGCACCAGCATATAGTCACTCATGCACAGGTGCAGTTGTCGTTGTGCACATGCGCACACACGTGTATAAAAACATATTTAAAATGGTTTTGTCTCAAAGAAAACTGATAGAAGTTTATAAATTCATCACAACGGTGCTAAAGAAAAGAAAAAAAAAAAGAAGCAAAGTCTTCGTTAATTTACCATTCCATCGTTTTGTTTTTGTTTCGTATTTTTTCAATTATAACTTTTTATTCGATTTTTATTTATTTATTACCAGTATTTTTGAAGTATTTATTCTACACAGAATTCTACAAGAAAAAAATTTAAAAATATTGAAAATTTTAACATATATCGAAAACTTATTCTATTAAATATATTTTTAGCACAATATCAGGAATGTTTGAAAGCCTTATTTCTCCGACAATTCGTCGAATAGCCAATTTCTTTTGTAGCATTGTAAAGGACGGATCTTATTCTACAAGAAACGACATAATCAGTATTTTAGATGTCCAAAAACTTCCACTGTTATGTATATTTTAAGCACTACATTAAGTAAAAGTAAAGTTGGCGACCATAGTCGAGGGTGAACCGAAGGCTCCCTTTTCAATAGCTACTACACCAAGGTGTACGGGAGGGCGCTAATCCTTCCCTGGATTGCTCCACTTTACCCTTGATCCGTGCCTTATAAAACTGAGTGTTAAGCAAGGAGGCATCAAGTACCATTTTTTGAGTCTTTAGTATGACTCTACCTGGGATTGAACCCAGGTCTCCCGGGCCATTAGCGAACACTCTGTCAATTCATAACTTTGGCCAATTCCTTTGATAACTCGAATTAGAACGGATCCTATTCTACAAGAAAGAATATTAAAATCAACATTTTATTTTTTATCGCGGAAACGAACTTAGTGAAATAATTTTGTCAGAGATATTTTATTACTTCATTTCTCTGGAATTGAATTGTCTTCTTTTGTTTTATTCTTTCTTTTTTTTTATATTCATATTTATTCATTTATTTATTCATCCTTATTTATATTTTTAATTCATCTCTTTTTCATATTAACCTTTTCGAAGATTTACTTATTTCTATTGCCCAGTCGGCGGGGGCTGTAGAATACACCGACTGCTTCTCTGCAGAGGGGTAAGACCCCCCGCCCCAACGAGTGTCCTGCTTATGACACTAAACAATCAGATGGTGAGGTTCCAGCAGTGCTGGAGCTTTGGGGAATGCGGAGAACCGCTTCATTTCCATCGCTCCCAAGTCCACTCTGGCCCGGAGTGGTAGCACCTGATGTGGGTCCTATCTATGGGTTAAATAGAACTAAACTGTGCTTCTTTCACTATGCTGATTTTTGCATTTAAACTGCGTATTTATGCTAAACTGAATTGTTTGAAATAGAACTGTTTTGACATTGGAACTGCGTACTAGTGCTGAACTGAATTGCTTGAAATAGAACTGTTTTTGACGTCTAAACTGTGTACTTATGCTGAACTGAATTATCTGAAATAAAACTGTCTGACATTTAAGTCTGTGTATTGCCCAGTCAGCTGGGGCTGTAGAATAAACTGACTGCACCTCTGCAGAGGGGTAAGAAACCCCCAACGAGTGATCTGGATATGACACGAAACAATCTGATGGTGAGGTTCCAACAAAGTTGGAGCTTTGGGGAATGCAGAGTACCCTTTCATTGCCATCGCTCCCAGGTCCACTCTGGCCCGGAGTGGTAGCACCTGATAGGGCCCTACCTATGGGTTAAATAGAACTAACAGCATACTTATGCTAAAATGAATTGTTTGAGTAAACTGAATAGCTTGAAATAGAAATGATTTTGACAATTAAACCGTATTTACATTTAAACTGCATGCTTATGCTTAACTGAATTATTTGAAATAGAACTATTTTTCGACATTAAAACTGTATTTACACTTAACTGAATTGTTACATATAACTGCTAGAATAGTTTGAAATAGAAATGTCTTTTACAATTAAACTTATGCTAAACTGAATTGTTTTAAATAAAACAGATTATTTACATAAAAATGGATTCGGCGTTAAATAACCCACAAAGGTTGATATGCCATAAAACCCAACAAAACAAATTTATTTCTAAGTCACTTTTTTTCTTTTTCTATTTTTTTTAAATTCCCGCGTTTTATTTTCTTGTTCTTCACTCATTCTTCATTCATTGCTTTCTTCCAGTTTTCTTCCTTTCATCCTTTCACTTTCTTTTATTTTTCTTCGCTTCTTCTTTAGTTCATTCATTTTTCTTTCTTTTTTTCAATCCTTTTTTTTTTGTCTTTTTTGCTTCTTTCTTTCATTTTTCTATCAGTTTTCCATTTGGTTTCTCCTTTTTTTTTGTTTCCTGTTTTTGGTTTTCATTCTTTTATATTTTAATTTATTTTTCATTTCTTTACATTCTTCTTTCTTCTAATGTTGCTTTCTTACCCGTAATTTTCATTCGATTTCCATTCACATTTATTTTTTAATTTTTTTCTTTCTTTCTGTTATCTTTCTTTCTTTATTTATTTATTTCTTTCTTCAATACTTATTTTATTTTTTGTCTGTCGATGATTTTCCATTTTGTTCATTCATCGTTAGTTTCTTTTATTTCTTGGTCTGACCTTTTTTCATTCATTCAACTTTATCTTTCATTCATTTCTTCTCATTTATTTTTCTTTCTATCATTGATTTTCATTGCATATGTGTTCCTCCATCTTCTGTTTATCTTACTTTCTTTTAATCTCCCTTTTCTTCCTTCCTTTCTTTCTTTCTTTCTTTCTTTATAAATAAATAAATAACGATATTTTTTTCATTCATTCATTCTTGATTTGCAACTAATTTGTTCATTCATTTTCAATCTTTCCTGTTTTTTATTCATTCATCTGACCTCGTATCTATTTCTTTCTTTCTTTCTTTCTTTCTTTCTTTTCCTTTTCTTTCTTTTTTTTTTCTTTTACTTATTTCTTTTTTTCATTCTTTCTGTCATTCATTCTCAATTACGCATTCATTTATTTATTTTCCGTTCTCCTTTGTTTTTTTATTCCTTCGTCTTACCATATTTTTTCTTTCTTTCCTTTTAACGATATTTTGTTCATTCATTCATTTATTCTTCATTCCTTTCTTTTTTTTTTCTATCATTAATTCATTCCCAATTACATATTTGTTCATTCTTTTTTATTCACTTTTACTTTCTTTTTTTAGTATTTCTTCTGATTTCTTTCTTTCATTCTTTCTTTCTTTTTCTTTTTTCTTTCTTTCTTTCTTTCTTTTTCTTTTTTCTTTCTTTCTTTCTTTTTCTTTTTTCTTTCGTTCTTTCTTTCTTTTTCTTTTTTCTTTCTTTCTTTCTTTTTCTTTTTTCTTTCGTTCTTTCTTTCTTTTTCTTTTTTCTTTCTTTCTTTCTTTCTTTTTCTTTTTTCTTTCGTTCTTTCTTTCTTTTTCTTTTTTCTTTCTTTCTTTCTTTCTCTGTTTTAGGAGAAAATTTCACTTTACCTAGTCATCTCCTTTGGAGATTACAATTAATGTTATTGAAAAAGTGATAACCTACCCGATTTTGCCCGATGGACTGCAGAATAGGGGGTGTCCTCATGGTGTAATGGTTAAAGCGATGGACTGCGGAATCGTAGTACGCGAGTTCGTACTCAAGTCGCGCTATTTCGTTCACTTTCGGGCAAATACCCTTGGGAAACGTATGAACTCCCTTATCCTCCCAGCTATGGGTTAAATAGTACTACTACTGTTCTTCTAGGAGAATAGCTTTGGCATTAAATAACATAAAAAGAGTTGATATGCCATTAAACAAAGAAACCATCTGATTTTGCCCTATTACGGAGGATCTTGCCACCCGAGTATAATGTCTTCAAACATCAGATTACCCAACAAAACCTTTTAGCAATTTTTGCTACTTTATGGCCCTGTTCAAACTGATAAGGCCCAAGTTCCCAAATTAGGGCCAAATTTCACATTCATCTGTGCAGCTTTCAAAAAACATCCAGAGAGAAGCAAAGCGCACCAACTACTACCATATTACCCAACTCAGAGAGTCTCATTCACCACTTGGACTACGTTTGTTATATGAATACATACAAGTATGTATTAAACCACTGGAACTATTTCATTTACCTTATTAACCCCATATGGATTGATGCTGTTACATCTTATCAATCAATTATTTGTAAGGTGCCTATCTGTGATAGATTTTCAATGGATTATATACAGTTTATCTAATTGATTTCAGCCCAGTCGGTAGAGGCTGTAGAATACACCGACTGCATCTCTGCAGAGAATTAAGACCTCCCCCAACAAGTGTCCTGGACATGACATAAAATTATCTGATGGGGAGGCTTGGAGATTTGGGGAAGGTGAGCAGTTTTTTATTGTCATTGCTCCCGGTCCTGGTAATACCTGATAGGGTCCAATCTACGAGTCAAATAAAAAAAAACTGTATGCTTATGCTAAACTGAATTGTTTGAAAAAGGAATGTTTTGGCATTAAATTATGACAGCAATATAGCAATAGTTAAAGTCATATAATTTTATGCAAAAAAAAAAAATCAGGATCGTTTAAGAAAGTTTTCATAAAAATGTGTTTAAAATCATATATATATATATATATAATATTTCTGTTTAAACAAGATTCGGTATTAAATGACCCACAAAGGTTTATATGCAATAAAACCCAACCCAACAAAATCAGATATAATTAATATATACTCATAAACAGGATTTAGCATTAAATAACTTACAATGGTTGCTATGCCATAAAACCAACCAAACCAAATCCTATATATCTAATATATATGTATAAAGAGGATTTGGCATTAAATAACCTACGATGGTTGATAAGTCATAAAGACAAACCAAACCAAATCCTATATATTTGATATATATGTTTAAAGAGGATTTGGCATTTGATAACCTAGAATGGTTGACATGCCAAAAAACCTAACCAAACCTAATCCTATATATCTAATGTATAAAGGGGATTTGGCATTAAATAACCAACAACAGTTGATATGCCATAAAATCTTACCAAACCAAATCCTATATATTTAATATATATATATAAAGAGGATTTGCCATTTAATAACCAACAATGGTTGATATTCCATAAATCCCAACCTATCATTCTATATTAATATACTATCATCCATTGCTCTTGGTGGGTCTTCTCGATCACATTCAATGTCTTCACAGACCTTAATTTAATTTTTTTCTGTGTCTATGTGAGGGAGTGTGTCGATGTCTTTTTCGGTTGATGAGACGCTGGGACAGCTATCGATAGGCTTTCGATCATATGGAAATCAAACCTGACGGATAAAATGAAACGCAGTTTCTTCCAGGCAGCGGTCGTGTCGATACTGCTGTATGGATGCACTACTTGGACGCTGACTAAACAGTTAGAGAAGAAGCTCGACGGCAATTATACAAGAATGTTGCGAGCAATATTGAACAGGTCCTGGCAGCAACACCCCACACGGCGCCAACTGTACGGCCACCAACCACCTATCACGAAAACTATACAAGCAAGATGAACCAGACATGCCGGACACTGCTGGAGAAGCAAAGACGAGATCGTAAGTGATGTGCTCCTGTGGACCCCCGCATATGGCCAATCAAAAGCAGGACGACCAGCTCGAACATACATACAGCAGCTATGTGATGATACGGGATGTAACTCCGAAGACCTGCCGGAGGCGATGAATGATAGGGAGACGTGGAGAGAGAGGGTCAGGGACATCCGTGCTAGCCGCACGTCATGATGATGATGATGATGTGAGGGAGTCCATAAAAGTTAGCCTTTAGTTCTGCTTACTCTTGCCCCGCAGATATTGTTAATCTTATTTGGATGGTTTGGGATATATATATTAAAAAAATTTAAAAGCGAAAAGAGAGACAATTTTTAGGACCTTGCCAGATAACTAAAAAAAAAAAGCTGTGGAACATGGTGACGGTGAAAGCAATTGCTTCTTACGATTGGAATGATCCGCAATAACTTGAGAAAAAAAATACTGGAGGAATTAAAAATCAGATTTGGTTTGGTTTCATAGTTTTAATGGCATATCAACCTTCGTGGATTATTTAATGCTAAAGCCATAAGGGAGTTTATATCTTTCTGAAGAATATTCTTATGAAGATGAATGGAACGACTGGAGTTCGAACACGTTTACGATGTTGTTGCAATCCAGCACGTTAGACACTTCGCCACATGGATTTCCTTCGTTCATTTATCTCTTGTACCGCTTTTCATTAACTTTTCATTCTTCATATCCCCTCTCTCTCTCTCTCTCTCTCTCTGTGTCTCTGTCTCTGTCTCTCTCTCCCTCTCTCTGTCTCTCTCTCTCTCTGTCTGTCTCTCTCTCTCCTTATCTTTTTTATTAAAGTATTTTATTATTATTTTCTTTATAATTATTTTCTTTATTCATTTTTCCTTTTTTCTTAAATTCATTCTTCCTTTTTTCATTCATTATTCCTTTTTTTTCATTCATTGTACGCGACTTTTAGTTTCACCTTATTTTACTCATTATCTGTTATTCTTATTTTCCTTCTTTGATTCGGCTGGTCATCTGGTTAGCTGATTGTCCACTTGACTCTCGACCCCACTCTAGCCCTACCAGTAAACCCAAAAAATTACACGCACGATCATTTCTTACACGTTCCCCGACTTCCGGTTAAACATTTGCCTCATTTTTTTTCTTTTTGTTAATTTGTTTATTTTCTAATTCTAAATAAATAAATAAATAAAAAACACTAAAGTTTAATGCCGAAAATAAACAGGGTTTTTAATAAACATACCCATAATCAGACTAGGAAACCAGAAATAAATATTCATTTATTTAGAGAGTTTTGTTAAGAACACGCATGCGCATTAAAGAACACGCATGCGCATATGTGTCACCAGGCTTCCGTTTCTAATTCTTGCATTGAAATTTTCTTTTCTTTTTTAAAAAAAAACTAATACACGTGTTTTGTTCTTTGGTGGGTGTCTGGTGGTTGAGTCACGTGTCGTAATCGCGCCTCCCAGCTGACCGTAGAATGTCGCTTTCCACGCATGCGTAAACGCAGATACGCATGCGTGCTCAGATTATTCATTATGGACCTACATGAGACGTTTCGTCATCAACATCATCATCATCAAGGCCATTTTCATTCCTGTTGTAATAATAATAATAATAATAATAATAATAATAATAATAATAAGAAGAAGAAGAAGAAGAAGAAGAAGAAGAAGAAGACTGAGTCTTAGTTAACAAGGAAAAAAGAACTTGTCATTTTGTGGACGTTGTTGTTCCGGTGGGACAGAGAGTAAAAAATTAAAGGAGGCGAAAAAGATAGTCAAATATTGGATCTTGCCACTGAGAGCTGAAAAAGAAGATGACGGTGATACTAGTAGTTGTTGGCAGGCTTGAAATGGTCCCCATGAAATTAGAAAAAAGACTGAAGGAATTGGAAATTAGAGGAAGAATGGAGACAATCCGAACTACAACACTAGTGAGATCAGCTAAAATACTCAGCTGAATTCTGGAGGTTTGAAGAGACTTGATGTTAATCAGACTAAAGTGAAAAATTAGATGTTAAAACTGAAGTGAAAATTTTGTAAAAAGTGAATTAATAATAATAATAATAATAATAATAATAATAATAAGAAGAAGAAGAAGAAGAAGAAGAAGAAGAAAGAAAAAGAAGAAGAAAAAAAGGAAAAGGAGGAGATGTACCAGCTAGAAGAAGAAGAAGAAGAAGAAGAAGAAGAAGAAGAAGAAGAAGAAGAAGAAGAAGAAGAAGAAGAAGAAGAAGATATACCAGCCTGATGAAGAAGGAGAAAAGGATGTACCAGCTAGAAGAAGAGAAGCAGAAGAAGATGTAATAGCTAGAAGAAGAAGAAGAAGAAGAAGAAGAAGAAGAAGGAGGAGGAGGAGGGGAGGAGGAGATATAACAGCCAAAAGAAGAAGAAAAGAAGATGTAGTAGCTAGGAGAAGAAGAAGGAGATGCATCAGCTAGAAGAAGAAGAAAAAGAAGATGCAGCAAGAAGAAGAAGAAGAAGAAGAAGAAGAAGAAAAAGAAGGAGGAGGAGGATTAGGAGGTAGAGGAGATGTACCAGCTAGAAGAAGAAGAAAAAGATGTAGTAGCAAGAAGAAGAAGAAGAAGAAGAAGAAGAAGAAGAAGAAGAAGAAGAAGAAGATGTACCAGCTAGAAGAAGAAAAAGAAAAAGATGTAGCTAGAAGAAGAAGAAGAAGAAGAAGGGGGAGGAGGAGATGTAACAGCTAGACAAAAAAGAAAAAGAAGAAGATATACCTGCTAGAAGAAAATGATGTAGCAGCTAAAAGAAGAAAAAGAAGATGTACCAGTTGAAGAAGAAAAAAAGAAGATGTAATAGCTAGAAGAAGAAGAAGAAGAAGAAGAAGAAGAAGAAGAAGAAGAAGATATACCAGCAAGAAGAAGAAGGACAAAAAGATGTGCCAGCTAGAAGAAGAAGATATAGCAGGTTGAAGAAGAAGAACATGTACCACCTCGAAGTAAAACAAACAAACAAACAAAAACGTTACAGCACTACAGCAGTATAAATAAAACACCTAACGCTTAATTCTTATTAAGTTGTATTGTTCTTGCAATATACGCACCCTCTGCAGATAGCCTATGATGGGACCAAAAGTATTTTGGAAAAAATTAACTCGAGAAAATGTATTTGGCAGTTCAAGCCGGATATTATACCATCCATACGGCAACTTGAATGGATCAAAATAAAAATATGAAAGCAAAATACGACTTTACTATTTAACCAAATATGTCTTAATGAAGAAAAGCAGCTCAATAAACATGCTTTAATATATATATTGTCATCCACAGACTGATCTGTTTCGTTCTATAAGAACTCATCAGTGTGGCTAAACGGGATAGATCCCCGAAGCTGGGATCGAAACCCGGTTGACTCAAACGCCAAACGAAGATTCTACCACTCAGCCACGAGGAAGCCAGCGCCAGCGAAGTAAATTTAAACGGTTATGAATCACGATTGTAATTGTTTACATATATATATATATATATATATATATATATATATATATATTTGTGTGTGTGTGTGTGTGTCTGTAAATATGTTCGTAGATGTAATGGTTATAATCGTAAGAAATGGCCATGGCAACTCGAGTTCAAACCCTGGGCGAGGCTGTCAGCATTTCACAGTGTGCTGATACCTTTGGGAAAGGTACGGATCCAATTATTCTTTCTATGGGTAAATAATAGGGCAGAATGGGCCCTCTAACCTTCTTATGGTAACCGGTCTAGGAGAAGGAAAACGTTGACGGAAACCTGATAAAATCCATCCCGAGTTCGATAAACAATTGAAGAAGGCCGGAGGACATATCGGACGAAACGTTGTGGAAATGACAATAAAGATGAAGACAATAGTCCGAAATACCTCTATCTCTCCATATCTCTCTTTCAATCTCTCCGTATCTCTATTTCTATCTCTTCATATCTCTCTTTCAATCTCTTCATATCTCTCTTTCTATCTCTTCATATCTCTCTTTCAATCTCTTCATATCTCTCTTTCTATCTCTTCATATCTCTCTTTCAATCTCTTCATATCTCTCTTTCTATCTCTTCATATCTCTCTTTCAATCTCTTCATATCTCTCTTTCTATATCTTCATATCTCTCTTTCTATCTCTTCATATCTCTCTTTCTATATCTTCATATCTCTCTTTCAATCTCTTCATATCTCTCTTTCTATCTCTTCATATCTCTCTTTCTATCTCTTCATATCTCTCTTTCAATCTCTTCATATCTCTCTTTCTATCCCTCCATATCTCTCTTTCTATCCCCCCATATCTCTCTTTCAATCTCTCCGTATTTCTCTTTCTATCTCTTCATATCTCTCTTTCTCTTTTTTCATATCTCTCTTTCTATTTCTTCATATCTCTTTTTCAATCTCTTCATATCTCTTTTTCAATCTCTTCATATCTCTTTTTCTCTTTTTTCATATCTATCTTTCAATCTCTCCGTATCTCTCTTTCTATCTCATCATATCTCTCTTTCAATCTCTTCATATCTCTCTTTCTATCCCTTCATATTTCTCTTTCAATCTCTTCTTATCTCTCTTTCTCTTTTTTCATATCTACCTTTCTATCTCTTCATATCTATCTCTCCATATCTCTCTTTCTATCTCTTCATACTTCTTTTTCAATCGCTTCATATCTCTCTTTCTACCTCTTCATATCTATCTTCGTCTATTCATACCTCCCTATCAACTTATCTCAATCTCTTCATAATAATCTCTCTACCCAGTATATTTTTGTATCTATCTTGGTAGATATATTTTTACTCTCTCTTTCTCTCTCTCTCTCTTTCTCTCACTCACTCTTCTCTGATATCTTTGTGATTCTCCAATTCTCTTTCTCCTTTCCTTCTCTTTTCCTATTCTCTCTCTGTCTCTCTCTGTCTCTTTTAGACGCATGTCTGTCCGTCTGTGCTTCGTCTTCTCTCTCACCTTTTTCTTTCGTCTCTCTTATACTCTTTTTTTTCTTTTATTTAATCTACTTTCCGTCTATATTCCTCACTCCTCTTCTGTCTGTCTGTCTGTCTCTCTCTCTCTCTTTCTCTCACTCTTTATCTCTCTCTCTCTCTCTCTCACTCTTTCTCTGATATCTTTCTGATTCTCCAATTCTCTTTCTCCTTTCCTTCTATTTCCCTATTCTCTCTCTCTCTCTCTCTCTCTCTCTCTCTCTCTCTCTCTCTCTCTCTCTCTCTCTCTCTTAGACGCATTTCTGTCTGTGCTTCTTCTTCTCTCCCACTTTCTTCTTTCGTCTCTCTCATACTCTTTTTTTTTTTTACTAAATCTACTTTCTGTCTATCTTCCTCACTCCTCTTCTGTCTGTCTGTCTGTCTCTCTCTCTCTTTCTCTCACTCTTTATCTCTCTCTCTCACACACTCTTTATCTCTCTCTCTCTCTCACTCTTTCTCTGATATCTTTCTGATTCTCCAATTCTCTTTCTCCTTTCCTTCTATTTCCCTATTCTCTCTCTCTCTCTCTCTCTCTCTCTCTCTCTCTCTCTCTCTCTATCTTAGACGCATGCACACACACACATTTTGATTTTTTTCGTTTCGTCACTCTTACACTCGCTTTAAATTTTTCTTCTTTTTACTATCTTCTGGTTTTTTTTTTCTGTTTTACAATTCTCTCAGCCTGTCTGTCTCTCTGTCTGTGCTTCTTCTTCTCTCACTTTTTTCTTTCGTCTCTCTTATACTCTTTTTTTCTTTTACGTAGTCTCTCTTCCACTCTCCTCACCTCCCTCTCTCTCTTTCTTACTTTCTCTCTGTCTCCTTAGATCTCTCTTTCAAATTCTCTCTTACTTTTTTCTTTTTTCTCACCTTTTATCTCTCTGTCTCTCTCTGTCTCTCTCTCTGTCTCTCTCTTCCTT
The DNA here is from genome assembly GCA_963585895.1 of Sepioteuthis lessoniana. Taxonomy (NCBI): domain Eukaryota; kingdom Metazoa; phylum Mollusca; class Cephalopoda; order Myopsida; family Loliginidae; genus Sepioteuthis; species Sepioteuthis lessoniana. The sequence continues at coordinate 16,514 of CAUZXS010006315.1, forward strand.
TTTACTCTCTCTCTCTCTCTTTCAAATCTTTCTTCAAATGCCCTTTCATAATTTCCCAAAAGCATGTTTTTTGCTCGATACCCTCTCATTAAAAAAAAAACACTTTGTTTAATTCTTATTTTTGTTCCACAATTTTCTTTCTTTCTTTTTTTCTTTCTTTGTTTTCTTTTTTTTTTTTTTTTTTTTTTTTACTAATTTGATTTGATTTTTGTCGAAGAAAAAGCTTAAAAAATCATTTCATCCACATAATTTTAGAATCTGCTAAACACGTATTTTGAACGAGATCTCGTCTGCACGTTACCAGCCTCTCCTGATTCTAATAATAATAATAATAATAATAAAGGAAAATGCCAAAAAAAAATAAACAGAATAATAAAAAGGTGAAAGCGTGAATCAAATAATTTTAAACAAAAAAAATAAAAATAAAAAAAGGAAAGAAGACCAAGGTTGGACAAAAAAAGAATTAAAGAAAAAAATCTATGAGAAAGTGAAAGTGAAAGTAGAATAAATATAGCTTTTTTAAAAATAATCTTTTTCGCAAGAAAGAAGTGACAAGAAAAAAAAAACATTTTTTTTCTTCTCTTCGGAAGAGTAGAATCAAAGAATCTCGAAGACGGGTCCAAACTAATGATGCGTTGCAGACAGTGAAAAGTGGAGAAAAGACAGGAGCCCGTTAGATAAGAAGAACGAGGTAATGACAAGGGCGGGGATTGTGGAAGGGTGGGATTTGGAGAATTTGGAATGGGACAGGAACGTGAATCAAGGTGACGAAGGAAAATAGTGGGAATGGAGGATGATGATGCAGGGTGGAGAACTGTCTTTGGAAACTGATATCCAGAAGAAGAAGCAGGAAAGAAAGTTCAAATGAAAAATAAAAAAAAATAGAAAGAAAGAAAGAAAGAAAGAAATCGGCAGTTTAAGAAAAGCAGAAAGAAAGATAAAATGAAAACTTAACACCAAAGAAAAGAGAGAAAACAAAGTTTCTGAAAAATAAGGAAAGAAGTAAAGAAAGAAGGAATACGAGGAGAAGAAGGATGAATGAGTGTTGTGAAAATTAGAAATAAACCAGCAGAAAGAAAAATTATGTGAATAAAAATAACGAAAGAAAGAAAAAATGAAAATTAGTTTGAAGAGAAATTTAAAAGAAGAAGAAGAAGAAGAAGAAGAAGAAGAAGAAGAAGAAGAAGAAGAAGAAGAAGAAGAAGAAGAAGAAGAAGAAGAAGAAGAAGAAGAAGAAGAAGAAGAATGAAATAAGGATTTGGATGAAGTAAAGAACGTGAAGAAGTTTTGTGTTAATATTTTTATGGAAAAAAAAAGTGAGAGGAAGGAAAATAGAAAATTTTTCTTAAGAAAGAAAAAAAAAGAAAACATAAGATTATTAGAAAAAAGAAGTAAAAGTGAATGATATTTTTTTTAAGAAGAACTTTTCAAATAGAATAGAAGTGAAAGAAAAAGTAGGAGAAAGATCAAGGTATGGGTTGAAAAGAGATTGTTCTATACGGAAAAAAAGCAAAGATGGGAAGTATTTGATAATAGCTTGTATTATCATCTCGCCTCTTTTTAATTCAAGGGGATAAATATACCTTAGTACGGAAAGAGAACAAAGACTCAATCAGCTGACGACACGAAAAAGAAAAGCGAGAGATATAATAAAAATAAAAATTACAGAATTTAGTCCTCTGACGTGGTTTGTCGGCTGACATCAACTTTTTTGTGGTGTTCTTTAGTGAAACCAATGCAAACTAGTTAGGTTTCCACTAAAATCGGAAATTTGGTTAAAGCCGGGACGCCATTTTCGTTCTCCTGTCGACATCTAGATTTTTTTTTATTTTTATATATTTTCATTTTTTTCATCCGTCATCTTAAGTTTGTCTTTCTTTCTTTTCTATTTCTTGTATTTTGTTAATATTTTATACCTTATATAGACGCGTATCATGTGATATTCTGAGACCAAAATTTTAGCCTTAATATTCGGGGGTCACACAATATCGCGTCAAGGTCAATGGTTTGGTTTGGGTTGGTTGTGCTTAATAGCATAAACCCCTAGTGGGTTATTTAATGCCAAATTCTGTTTATACATATAGTCATGGGGGAATAAAGTGTTGACACCGACCGATATGTTCGAACAAGGATCTCTTAGCAACAAACGTAATTTTTGAATGAATCTTTACTGGGGTCACATGACCAGTAATATCAAATGTATAAATATTCTGACAGAAGTCTGGAGTATTCGTATTTAGTATGCGTTGTTCGATTCTGATTCTGGATTTGGTATCAAGTATTCGGCATTCGGTATTATACGTCGGTGAAGAGATAGTTTCTGAGTAGATTATTAGAGAGAATTATTTCGACAGCGTTATCGTGTTTTATTCGGAGGATTCGACTAGTACATTGACTTTACGCGAAGATGCAGGAATATTATAAGTCACTATCAGCGATTTACAAAAGTTTCTTTGTTATAAAAGTTACGACGAAGATTTCGTCTGGACTAACGTTACAAAACACACACACACATATGTATATGTATATATATATATATATATGTGTGTGTGTGTGTGTGTGTGTATGCGCGCGCTCGTGTGCGGATGAGTGCGCGTGTGTCATTTGTAAGCAAATATTTTGTTGATAACATTATTCCTAAAAGATCCAGAGCTCATTTGTTTACACGCAATTACATGTTTTCAAGTATTGCTATCAAACACTAATAGTTCTATTTGCCCACAGAAGAATGGTTTCAGGTATTGATCTCTAAGATTAATAACTCTATTTGCCTACAGTTAAATGGTTTCAAGTATTGTTATCTAACACTAATAGTTTTATTTGCACACTGAGGAATTGTTTTAAGTATTGCCCTCAAAGATTGATAACTCTATTTGCCTACAGTTAAATGGTTTCAAGTATTGCTATCTAACACTAATAGTTTTATTTGCCCAGAGAGGAATGGTTTCAGGTATTGCTTTTTAAAATTGATAACTCTATTTGCCTACAGTTAAATGGTTTCAAGTATTGCTATCTAACACTAATAGTTTTATTTGCACATAGAGGATGGTTTTAAGTATAGCTCTCTAAGATTGATAACTCTATTTGCCTGCAGTTAAATGGTTTCAAGTATTGCTATCTAACATTTATTGTTCTATATGCACACAGTTAATTGTTTCTACCACTGTTATCTAAATAGATAAATGGTTTCAAGTATTGCTATTTGCTGTTTGCCGACGTTTAAATGGTTTCAAATATGGTCATTTAACACTGAGAATTTTAATAAACATAATTCTAATATCATATCATATTTACCAACCCCTCCGCTCGGGCAGGATATGACACAAGGTCAATTTTTAAGCGGAGTTTAACAGGTTTGAATTCAGAGTATTCCTTCTCCTAGACTAGTTGTCTCACCAAGGCTCAAGAACATAATTCTAATATTATCATAAGATAATAGTTGTTACCAAAAAGTTCAGAGAATTTAGACACATACTTTTGAAGAATTTTCGTGACTAGAAATTATTTTATAATCAATAGGACTAACAACTAAGATTACGACATGTGTCTGCATAGATTATGGCAACTTTTGAATAGTTTCTCTACCCATCTGTGCATAAACTAATAAAGAACAGTGATAAAAGTCTGCACAACATTCAGTTTACACATGTAATATAATGGCCGAGGGATTTCGTTTCATGCCTTTGGCTTCAGTTAGGTTGAGAACCTTTCAGCTCAGTGCATTTGTTAGTTAGGTGCAACATGAGCGCAGGTGTTCACGTGTCTGCAGGGACAATCTGTCATTCAGAGATGTCAAAATAAAAATCCCAGATAGGACTTGGGGATGTGAATGACGTCATGTACCAGAAGCGTGCGCGGAGATTTGGGGGATTTTGAAAAAGTCAGTTAGTTGAGAACTAGACACCGAACGAGAAGAGTCGACTTTCGGGGCTCGCAGAGGCCAGATGAATTTGCGCGCTACGGGCGCCGCACGA
>CAUZXS010006316.1:0-5000 GCA_963585895.1 Sepioteuthis lessoniana
AACAAAGTAGTAGTAGTAGTAGTAACACTCAGTGGTAGTATTATTAAAGGAGGAAACAGAATACAATCTGGTAAGGATAGATTATTTCCTTAAAACAATAAAAAGATAAGTTATGATGGAACTTTATGACTCGAATATTTCTCCACAAACTATTAACGCAGATGTGTAAACAAGAAAAAATATTTTGGCAAACGTTGATGTTGCTATTGTTATTGGTCAGAGAAAATAACAGCAAAGAAATCATAATATGAAAAAAATCTCAACTTATTTAAGAAATAAACACATTTTTTAGCAAAAAAAAAACAACATCAAAAAACGTCGATTAAACTCATTAATCACAAGTATCTTAACAATGCTTTTAATCTTCATTGCAACAAACGCAAAACTATCAATCATCATGTCATATTGCTAGCACGGATTTCCCTGACTCTCTTTTGTCATTTATTCCTGTCATAATCACATCTGGCTGGTCTTCTAGACTACATCCTGTGTCTATACAGAGCTGTAGTAGGAATATTCTTTTTGGTCGGCCAACACAAGCTCGTCCGTGTGAAGGGGTTGATTAGAGAATGTCACTTATGTATGATTCTTTGTTTCTCCAGCTGTGTATCTAATGTCTTGTTCGTCTTATTTAGATGCTTTTGGAAATGGAAGCTCGGTGAACGTACAGCTTCTTTTTCGTTGGATGTTGCTTCCAGGATTTATTCAATACTGCTTATAGAGTTCTTGTGCAGTTCTCACCTAGCTTTTTCTTTATACGCTAAGTCAGCGTCTATGTGAAACATCTATATAATAGATTCGACACATGTTTGAACTGAGGCATTTAGAGAAAACATTTTGGTGCAGAATTGTCATTGGAAAGCATACACTGTTAAATATCTGATCATTTAGAGAAAACATTTTGGTGCAGAATTGTCATTGGAAAGCATAAACTGTTAAATATCTGATCAGTAATATCTAGAAATCATGATGAAATGTAAAAAGTTTAATCACTTCAAATTAATTTACTAGACAAATGATTGGATCAGCAAAAGAGCAATAAAAGAAAGGTAGAAATTAAAATAAATAGGTGCCGTAATTGTTCAAAAACAAATAATTGTGAATTCACAAACCAAAGCAATGGCCAGTCATATCTCATTTGAAAATATAGTCAATTCTACAATTAAATAATGCAAGTTTATTTGAAAAGAAAATTTAAGAACAATAATACAAATTGTAAATATAAATTTTCGAGAATAGTGTAGAATATCATAGATTGAAAAACGTTTTGACTTCGACAAAGAATTAAGATGATATGCAGTAAAAGGTGTGTGTATAAATCCCCTGTGACGTATCATTAACATTATATTAGGAGAATGTATGAATTTGGAAGAGGCAGAAATTATTATAATAATACTAATGACGGATAGGTTTTGGCTTACATGACAGCAGTACATAAAAAAAAGTTTTGCCTTTGAAACTCTAGGTGTAGATTTGAAGATGTTAATTCATAAAACATGGTCCAAAATGCTCCTGAATTCCCTTTGAACTATATTGAAAACTATTTAATTTCATAGCTGTGACTCTGAAGAGCTTCGAAGCATAAAAGCCGTTCCCGTACGTGGAGATTACGCAAAAGTTGCTGTCATTCTAACCTTAATGAAATACACTTGATGACTCTGTTATGAAGGGAAAATAGAATGTATTTTTAAGCATATTGGAAGATTGAAAAACAACATGTCATTACCAGTGAATAAAGAATAGAGTTTTGATGCACTTTGAAAGTTCCTAAATGTTCAACCTTTAGGATTTATGAGTTAAGGAGAGTCATAAATAAATAGAATGATCCAGGTAGAGGTAGTTTTTTAGCTTGCAATACAGTCATCGTTTTAAAAAGTTTTATTTTCAAATCTCCATCTTGTGATTGAAAGATTCCAGTTCACAAATTATGGTTTTAAATGCTTCCAGATGCTCTTTATAATGAGAACTTACACTCTAAAGACCTTAGCAGTGTTGAAGCTGCAAGAATATCTTGTTATTTAACGCAAATTACTGTCACTCTAATCTTAGTGGTATACACTTGATGGCTCTGGTAGGAAGGTGCAGATATGGAAATAAAACATTTATTTTACTGAATGAGGTGAAGAGGAAAAGGACGACAACGGCGAACATGTTTATAAGTACAGTGGAGACGAACAGTAGAATTTCTCTGTCTACAATTCTTCAGAACTATGAGATGCACATCGATCAAATAATGTGCGCGAACAAATCAGACAGTGTAATTAAAGAACAAAATAAACATCACAACCATATTACAAGCCAATTGTCTATTTAAGACGAAAAGAGAGGCGAAAGCGTCTCAGACCAGAGAGAGTTATTTTTAAGAATTGCGTCGTATAATTAAACGATGAATCTTTTCACGTTTCTTACCTTCGTGTTTTTTTCTTCCAGTGACTGACTGCACAAATACGTGTTATTTAATAGATTTCCACTTACTTTCAATAAAAAAAAAACTAATTAAAAAATTATACAAAATATAAGAAAAGAAGAGTTATTTGCATAGATAGCATTCCAGTATATCTTTTATATAATCCTGATGAAAAGTATATATTCTTTTTAGCCGACACGTGACAACTGTCTTATTTTTCTGTAAATTACAAAAGAAAAAAAAAATCCAGGCAGTAGATGGAAGGAAATATCACTTTTTTCTATTCTAATGTCTGAGTTTATCTTTTTGTATGTTCTTGTTAATCCTGTGTAAGCAAATAAAAATAACCTCATTAATTATTTCCTTCAACACTTCTGTGTATGTTTCGTTAGGGATTTTCAAATTTCCGTCCTTTTTGTTTTGAAAGTTATTTATTTAAAGTGAATGTGATTTGGTATTTTTGTCAAGCTTAAGTTTTTAACAAACAAGTATTATAATTTTATTATAAAGTTGATTTTAATTCAAGTATTCCTAATTATCAGCAATTCTGATTTTGCAGTTAATTATTAAATTAATACTTGGATGAAACAAAAGGTTTGCAATATTGTGGTAAGGTGAGTCACAATTCAGTATCTCCTAATGTATTTGCCGATATCGTGAAGAAGACGATCCACATTGGATTATGAGATGTCAAACTCACCTCTGAGTACAACTGGCTTGATTTATCTTTATGGCTTGGAGCAAGGTCTCAGAATCCATAGTTTTAACCCGACACGACCTTCCAAGATCAATGAGCTTTTTAAACCATTGTTATATAATTAGGAATTTTAATTAATTTTATTAGTTAATTATTTCATTCTAGCAATGAATTGTGTGCTTACTAAAAACGTTGAGTTCATAAATGCTGGTTTTCGATTTCTTAAGTTCAGGACATAAGTAGACCTTATTTTACATCTGCAAGTCAGCTCTGGTCAAAATAAGGGTTGACAGACTGCTTTGAAATTAGCTATTAACGAAATATTAGAGATAAACATTCGGGTAGAATATTATCGGGTAGAATATTATCCATGACGTTTCACTAAAAGGTGATTACGTGTCATTAAAAGATTAGTTCAGAGAATAATTAGAAGAAAATATATGAGAAGATTTCAAAGACGTTGGTCAGTTGCAGATGTTGGAGGCAGCGAGTCGGAAGAGACAAGATTTGGGCTCGGTTGCAATCAGAGACAGTGCCAGGACAGACGGCAGCGAAAAGTAAAGAAGAAATGTGGTTGTTCGTTTCGTCTCGCATAAAAAAAATGTCTCGGCTGATAGTTGCGTCTCCCATTTGTTTTTTTTTTTAAGTCTGTCGAATTCAAGTAATTATCTATCCCCCCCTCTTTCTCTCTCTCTCGTTTCGTGACTAGTATAAAAAATAGTAAGTAGCAATTCATTTTCGTACCATGAAACAACAGACTAATTTTGTATTGTGTGCGTGACACAATACGACCTGTAGTGTTATACCAGCTAGTTACAATTTTGACATAAACTGTTTCTTCACTTCTCTCACAAAAACTGTTTTTAATTGTTTTTACGGCATTGTGTGCGGGTTCAAAATTTTAAGGCTTAAGTTACTGAAATTGATTACCTCGCAGAGCTGCCTGAGCGGTTTTCAAATCATTTATGAAGTGAAGCAATGCCAGACAAGTCAGCCCAGCAACCAAAAAAATTATACTCATTACAGCAGGTAACTCTTATAATTTTAATTGCTTACGTTACACAAAGAACGCACCGCAAGCTGGCTCACACTAAAGTAGTGCAAAATGTTTCATTCACCTAAATAATTTAAGCAATCCTGTTCATCAGCATCTTTGATTTCGCAGTATCCTGTATATGACACTAAACAGACCAGCGCAGTTGGCTGCGGGAAAGCTGTTGAATATATTGACTGCATCTCTGCAGAGGGGTACGGCTACCCAGCGAGTGTCCTGTGTGACATTAAGTCTCTGATGGCGAGGCTTCAGCCTTTGATAACTGGGGAATATAGAATACCCCCTCGTTTCCATTATTCCCAGGCCCACTCTGATACTGCATTGTTACACCTGACAGGGTATTATATTTGGGTCAAATAGAACTGTTTGACTTTTGAACCGTGAGCAAACAATTAAGTAATGTGGAATAGAAATTTACTGTTAAATAGCAATACTAGACCCTTTAACCTAAATCGTATTATTGGTAATACAAAGCAATACTTGAAACCATTAGGTCTGTGAAAATGAATGTTTAGTGTTGAAATAGAATAATTAGCGTTAAATAGCAAGACTTGTTACAACTTCCCTGTCAGTAAACAAGAATAAAATTGAAAAGAATTATATGCGTTAAATAGAAATAATTGAAACCATTTAACCATTAAAAACAATAGTAATACTAGTGTGCAATCAAATTGCTTCTCATTCAGACTGTTCACTTACAAATCTTATGAATATCCATTAGAATGTGTGCAAACGAATGACTGCTGTGCCACTGTTACATTGACATAGCAATACATGCAACCATCTGCGTGCATAATAAATGAGCTTAAGATCGTTTAAAAGTGTTATCAGCGAAATGGAAA
>CAUZXS010006316.1:10000-95000 GCA_963585895.1 Sepioteuthis lessoniana
GAATATCGGTACCAAAGAAGTAATTGTTCTAAGGGACAAAGGCATCATAAAACGTGAACAATGAAGTGTAAAGGAAATTTAAATTTTGCATAAAGTTAAGAAAGTTAATGAAAGAGAAATGGAGAAAATTTGCTTAGCGTAAAAGCTACCATATAAAGAGAAATGCAACCAAACCGAGAAAATATGACTGGTGCACAGGAAAGATTGAAGAGGAAAGCTATAAGGGAATGATGAGTAAAAAACATAAATGAAAGTAAAAAGAAAATAATGAAATGTTCGATATTCGAGGTTCGCTATGGTTAAATATTGTCACGTCGTCGAATACTGCTACGAGTAATTGAGATCGCCATTAAAAAATTCTATTTTTAGTTTCCTCTTTTTTCCATCAGAGTTGGAGTTCCGGAAGTTGGTGTTCGAGTCCAGGTAAAATCACAATTTCAAAGGCAAATATTAAAGGCAAACCTTACTCTGAATTAAATAAAACGGCGCCCCCTTTGCCGTACGCTCACTATATCCTTTGCGTAGGGTAAGACTCCACCCAAAGAGGTGCCGAAGGTATTTGACTAAATTACATCTGATTCTGAAGCTTGAGATCTGGAAAAATGCGGAGAGATTCATAACTCTTCGTAGTTATTACTCCCTGATACCCGGGGAGGTAGCACTTGTTATGGTCCCAGCTGTGAGTTAAATTTGCTATGGATTATTATTAGTTAATTGTAACCATACTGCTGAGGGCAAGTTATTTGAATTAGATTGTACTACTGTTGCTTATTGACCTTTGACAGACCCTTCAAATAGGTATTTCTAAAAAGGATGTTAAAACAAGAGAACAGCGGAAGTAGGTCGCGTGAGTTGAAAGTCTGAAGGATAACGGAAAGGCATAGGAGTTATGGACTTATATATATATATATATATAACTGGTAACCACAGACAGAACGGTTGGTCATTCCGTTAATCGTCAGCGGTCAGTCAGTCAGTCAGTCACAAGGCAGAAACCGCTCTGGGCAGCACCCATGGGATGGAACTGGGACCCACGGAGCAGAAGCAGAGGAAGTACTAAGTGAGGCTCTAAATATGGTCAATATAGCAGTCCTCCGTCAGTCAGTCCGAGTCCTTCGTCTTTGACTCTCATTCTTACAGCCAATTCCAACTCTTCGAGTGATAAAGAAGAGAAACATTTTATAAAGAAAAAACGTTATTGCCTCTTCATTATGCTAGTATACAAGTCTACTTGATGTAACATAACCGTGTGAAGCAACATTACAAAAATGTAGACATGAACGTATAATAAATGCGACTACCTAACCTCTAAAAATAAAATAACCCAAGATGGGTTGATATACCGATAAAATCCATCGAACAATCAAATAACAAAACCCAGAAAAACAAGTGCTTTAAAGAAAAAGCATTCGTAAACCCACGACGAAAAAAAGAATATCAAAAGAAACGCAAAAGGATACAATAATTATCAAGATTAAGGAAATATGAATGAAAACAGAAAGAGGCTGCAAAAAAAAAAAAAAAAAGAAAAAGAAAATGGAACAAAAAAGCCATAAAAGGGAAGGGAAAATAGGATGACAGAAAAGTAACCGTAAAAATAAATTGGTAGTAAGAAAGATTAAACATGAACCAGAAAGGAGAAAGAGAATTCTAATGGACGAGCAGGGCCCCTTGGAAATTCCACGGAACGAATAAAGGTCAATAAATGTTTAAGGAACAATGGGTTATTTGCGGTTTTATTACATATACTATATTCTGATGATATATCTTATACTTTAAAGACATATCATTTGTTACCGTTCAAATCTAACGAAACTACTTGAACAATATATTGTTGCTTAATCTCTTAGGTTAATAACGGTATTGCTGGTATGGAGTAATCTTCGTGGCTATTTTTCGGTTCAGTCTTCGACAATACGTTTTTCAGATCTTTAGCAAACCAGCAAACCAAAAAAATATGTTTAATATTCTACTTAGTGAGGATATATGAGGTTTGAACATATCAGTTCAAGCGGAGTTGAATACAGTGCCCTATCCGAAGAAACAACATCTATGTAGAATAATATACCAGTTGACTGAGGGTGAGGGAAAGTATTCCACTTGGCTTCGGGGAGATTGTGTGGATGAGTTTAATGTTCGAAGAAACGAAAAAATGTGGAGGGTTCTGACATTGACTATCGTTATAAATTAAATACAAATCTACAATGATAAAAGTTTTAAAAAAAAAGATCAGAATGGTACATAAATCTCCGAAAACAAAGATAAACTGGCTTTGATTATAAATATTGTTTGTTTTCCTTGTTTAATGGAATATTAACCTTTGTGCGTCAAAGCCAACTTAATTGAATTCGAACTCGTTTACTACGATGTCGCAGTCCAGCACGTTAACCACTACGCCGCTTGGAGTGTTTCCATAATAATAAAAAGTAACCAGGAGGAAACGAAAGGAAAATTAAAAGGACTTTTAATGAGAGGAAAAATGAAAAACTAAAATAATGGAAGATAAAGCGTTGACAATGAATTTTGCGTCGACGAAATTGTATTCTTGAATAAAATCGAAATGATAAAATTAGGAATAAAAACAATATTTTCGCGGATCTTTTTCTTGGGTTGGGAAATACAGTTGAAGTAAAATATGTCATCGAGGAAATAAAAATGAAATCAAGGTTATTGAATTAGAACTTTAAAATCGTTTATGATGATTATAACTTCTGAATTTTACACATTAATAATATCAGCTTCAGTTTAAATGGAAATCATGTAATTAAGATTTTCTTCTGTGTGATTTATTTTCATTTTAAACATATGAAATCCAGAAAGAACATACGAAGCGAATTAGCTGTCTTTTTTAGCGGGAAATCCTTGTTAAAACATCAATTTCTATTCATAGATTAATTATAAAATTCTAGTTATAGGCGCGTATATTTCAGGACTATTAAGTTAGTATCTGACAAACGTTTGATAATAAAATAATTGCAAATTACTAGGTTGAGTGGAAATCTTGCAGCATTTCAGTACATACTAGTTTGTGGTTCGTATATCTGGTGACAGAACCAGTTTAAGCTCTGATACGTACCTGCTGTGTTTGGCAGTATTGTGGTTGTTAATCTGCTGACACTTTTATTTGAAGTCGTTAAGAAAAACGTGAATATTAGTCAAATAAGGGAGCTTATGCTTTTAAGTTTGAACTATCACTTCACGTAAGCGCTCATGGTGTAACGGTTATTGTCGTACGAAGTGAACTCGGTACCCAAGTTTAAATTCTGAACTAGGCTTTATAGTTTTCTCGTATTGATAATACTCTAGTGAAAGGTATAAATCGAACGACTCTCTCAATCTATTGTTAAATATAAGGACAGACAATCCTCCTTACCCTTGGTATGACCGTGCTATGACAACCGATCAAGGAGAAAGACAAGTATCAATATAAACCAGTTGTTAACATGGTGAAGGAGTATTCATGCCGTTGAGTTGCTACATGAATAACGCTTCCAAAATCAGGGTACACGTCTTGTCTTAAGAATAAATTGTGGAAAATAACTTATTGAAGATTTTATAAAGTTATTTTGTTTTTAAACGAGATAGCTGTCATATGTAAAAATCATGATTGAAAATTATCTCATATTACCTTTTGCTGTGGTGAGAAATAGTTATCTGGGAGACATAGTCTTTACTTTTTTGTCCTTTCTTGTGTTTTTCATCGACTCGATCAGGATGTCTTTGTACAACCGTCTTATTTTGTTGGTTCATTGAAGAAACCGCCACTTTTATCTAGCATTTACTTTCATATACACATCAGCATTATATGTCTATTATGTGTGGCACCAAACAATTTCTAGCGGCGAGGCTTCTATACTGTATATTTGGGGACTAGGGAGAACTCCTTCATTGACTTCCAACGTCCACTTTTACCTAGATGTGGTTGTAACAATTATGACCCCACTTACAGTTTTAAAACTAATCATTCCATTCGACAGTGTGCAAAATAATCTTAAGCAACACACAAGCAATTTAAATATGAACCTATGATAAACGCTATTCTTGGCATAAAATAACCTGAGATGGGTTGATATGTCTTAATAATAAACCAAGCCAGCAATCATCATTATATACTGATGGTAATTTTCAGCAGTGCTCTGAGCCTTTCATTGCTGAAGGTCTCAAATGTATAGCACCCAGCGATAAAAGTAATTATGCATCTCGAACAAACAGATAATCACGTTTAATGCCATTGCATAAGACGTCATGAATAATCACAAATACATTTTGTCAAAGTAAGCATCGGTATAATTTACACACTTTTGCAACTGATCAAATTGTAACGTTATTCTATTATGATAGAATTAAGGTCAAGGGTTAATGTAAACTGCTGAATGATTTTATAAGCCGACTCTGCATTAGTATACACCTGACGGAAAAGTTTAGAACAGGAAAAGTTGAGATCCCAACAATAGGGTGTGTTGGACTGAAACCTGTTGCCAAATAGAGCACTCGTTTCTGTGTGGTTTCTCAGGAATGAGGTTTTGGATTTTTACTGCCACAGTATTGGCATTAGTCTGTCCAGCACTCCTCGCTAAAATGGTTGAAAACTTTGATATATCCATTCCAGTTTACAACCGAACGACGCTGTCTGGATGGATTGGTCAGATTGCATGAAGATTTTAATGATTAATTTTTATTCATTAATCTGTTCAACTCTTTGACAAGGATTTTTGCGTTTCCCTTATGCTAATTCCATTAGGGAAACGAATGGACATATATATTCTGCTGCCCGAAATGGTCCATTTGTAGAGCCGACTGATCATTAGACAAGCTGGTTTGTAGAAGAAAAATGATGAATTCAAACCACCTGTACTTCTCTTAAAAATTAACCTTTTGTCATGTCCTATCTGAGATAGAGCAGTTATGTAAATACATAGATTCATTCATTAAAGCAGCTAACTCTTTTTTTTTAACACTTTACCACACTTTTGTACTTGATTTAGCTATGTGTTCTGTCACCCTTGTATAAGTTATCTTATATTGCTTCCTTGGTGTTCGGAAAATTAATACTATAAAACTTGATTGCGCGTTTTCAATAACTGAAAACTAACCCTACACATCATATGCGATCAACTGAGTACCATTGAAATCAAAGATAGGCATTCAATAAAATGTATATCATCCAAATGCGTTAAAAGGTTTGATTGATTTAATTAATTCATTCTTATATGCCAACCTGTCTAATGTTATTTAATGGCCAAAAGTTAGAGAACTGCGTACGTTGGACATGCCGTGTCTTAAGATTATTTTCACATGTCGAGATGATATGTTATTCCTAGTGGTTAGGGAATCGCTTTTATTGTTATACTATATTTACATTTTTTGGGTTGTATTTTAAGAGTGTTCATTTTTGGCATACGCTCAATTGAAATAGGAGCATTTTTTAATAGATCTATTTGAGTCTTTCGATCGTAAAAAATACCAACCAACCCATGTTTGAGTGACCCTAGGAGTAGTGGTAAGAAAGCGTCAATCCCAGATCCCCAGATTTACGAAAGTGGAGCCTCACAACCAGATGCATTTTAGTGTCATACCTAAGACACTCCTTTTCTATTTTTGAACCTTGGTAAACTGATATTCCGCTGATTGTTTTCTTATTACACAGTTTAGTGTTCTTGTTTCTTGAACAAATAGTTGTGAGAAAAATACGTTTCCTTAAAATATGCTTTTTGGGATTTTTAGTAAATTTCATTATGATGACGTTTACAATTTGTTTAGAGATTTTGAATATTGTCAAGCACTTTGTGATTCAATTAATATAATTTTCTTCCTTTGAGGGTGTAACACATCAGCTAATGGTTTCTCACTGGAGATTGAGTGACAGTAAGTCCTTTTATCCCGCTTTTGGGGATAGTTCAGAGTGCACCAACGACAACTGGTATCACCCTAACTTTCGTGTTCCATTTTTTTTTTTAGTTCTTTAGCAACATTCAGTTATTTATCTCTCTTTTCATCTCCTTTTATTTTCTCTCAGAGGGCCGTCTAGACGGCTTAGTCTTCTATTACGCAGGTTCTCATTTTTGTTGTTGATTTTTTCGAGGTCTGGTCGTCTGGCTGACATTCACTGATCCGTTTATATCTCAAAGTTTCATATTATTATCATTATTATTATTGAGAGATTTTGACATCAGCGTCTGCAGATGGTTTTCCAATCGAGTTTGAGTGATAACAAGTCTCCTCAAGTCTTCAGGACTCTTCTCAGTATTCTGGCCGATCTCAACAATATTGTAGTTTGGATGGTCTCCACCCGTCCTGTTATTTCCAAGTCCTCCTGTTCTTGTGCCAATTATCTGGTAACTGTATCAAGAGCACCAAATAAAATTGGAATAATCGTCAATTTCATCTTCCACAGTTTTTTTACAATTCCCTATTAAGGTTGAGGTAATTATCCCTCTTTTTGTATTCTTTCAATTTTACTGTTGTCCGCCGGGACAGTAAAGTCGTCAATCCTGCATATTCCCATTTTTGTGTTATTTATTATAAGGTATGGTCATCTGGCCGAGATTTGGTGATCCGTTTGTATCTCAAAATCCCAGAGAAGTTTTTGCGTGTTATTCACCGGGACAGATTCTGGGTTGTGCACATACAATCTGCTTGTATCGTCAAATTTCAACTCCTTGCACAATTCCCAGTTTATCAGCTGGCCCAATCACCCGTGCCTAGTCTTATACTCTTTCTGTGCTAATTTGCGGCATTCATTTATTATGTGATTGATCGTTTTGTCTCTATCACCAAATAAACTACATTAGCTGTGTTGTTGCATCTTGTCTATTCTCACTTTGATATGGTTAGTCTTTATTATTATTATTATTATTATTATTATTATTATTATTATTATTATTAATGTTCAATTATTCTCTTGATCGAATATAATCGAATTACCACATAAAATGACCAGTAAGACGAGTTGTATCGACTACACTACTTCATCAGGATTGTTCCTTAGGTGGGTAACCTTTTGACTAAACCTTCGTATTAAGTTGGTGATATGTAAGCCAATAAATCCGGATGTTTTGACAGTAACAATCAGTTTGTGATCCTCAGGTTCTTCTTTAACCAACAAACTAAATGTAACGAGAATCTTAGGGTATCATCTGTATCTTGTAAATGAGAATGGAAACCACTACGACAGTGGAATGAAGACTACGTCTTGCGGGATAATTTTCAAAAAAAAACATATGTGAGACGAAAAGAAATCTCAATATATGTCTGTTCTTCAAAAGGAACTCTAAAGACTGTTGGCATCTAACAGATCACTGAATGATAGAAGAGTTAATGAATTTTCGAATGGACTATTTACCTAAAAAATCAATTCACAGATATTTTCAAACCGTAACAACCCGCATCTGCTATTTTAAATTTCGAATCATAAAATTATCATAAACGGCTACTCGAGAAGCAGGTGGAGTTTTTTCTCTTTTCCATAGAGACAGCAATCAAATAACAAAAATAAACCAACGAAGAAAACCGTAAACAATGTAATGTATCAATGATCATTGCTGCAACTGAGATCTACAAATTCAATGTTTTCTTGATTAAGATGTGGTAAAGAGAAAAAATAGGAACAAAGTAGGAAGTGAAAGAACAAGAATTATAAAACGACTGAAATAAGAAAAGATATTGACTAACTGATTTATTCTAATAGCATGTCAGCCCGTTTTGGATTATTTTACGCTTAAAGGTTTCATAACTACGCCTCTTGTACGTCTATATTTCCACTTTTTGGGTATCTAATAAAATAAATCGCAATGACCCACCGATGGGACCCAAAAAAGTACTACCGTTTCGAGTCAAAGTTGACCAATTATTAATGACAATAAAAGGGTACCCCATACACACAAGATTCATCTCCACAAGATGCAGTTTACAGTGAGAATCAGGACATCTCACCGCTTTTAGCATGGTTTACAATACGCCGAAGATATCCACTGCCTAAGGAACAAAAAAGCACAAATAGCTGTGCCTTCATTTAGAGACAATATGTTGATGTCCTGGACGTTTGGAAGTGTGGAATAACCGTTCATGCCCTTACTCCAAGATCAACTCTGATTTAGAATGTTAGAACTTTTTAGGGTCCGATCTGTGAGTAAAAAAGAATTCCTTAAAAATGTACCCGTTCAATGGGGCTATCTGCAAATACAAAATCATCCAAACACCCAAATTACAAATACATACCAAATTTAAACATGAACAATAATGAAAGAGTTTTCCTAACGTCTTGACAATAAATAATCTTAGACAGGCTATCGTAGCCCTAAATAAATCAGGAAAATTGGAAACTATGATATCAAAGGTGGGGAGGCTAAATCTTCTGAGATAATAGAGTCGGTAACGGAAGTTCAATGTGGTAATTAAGAGGAATGAAATTCGAAAACACTAGACTCTATAAGAAAATAGAGCAAGCTTCACAATAAGGATGAGAAGGAAATAGTATAGAAGGTAAGATTTACGAGAAAACGGGTGCAAATTTAAAAAAAAAAGTTATATGACTAAAGAAATATTTTTCAAGATCCAAAGAATCAGTTCACTAGAAACAGTGAAAGACATTATTCTTTATAGTCAAATAAATAGAACATTTAAAAGAATATAACCTGAAATAGGCGAGATTTCAGTTGTGGAATGTCTTCAGATATAGAATAATGGAAAGAAAGTATAAATGGATAATATGCAATTCGTAAGAAAGAGCCTGGTAGAAACTAATGTAATATATATATATATATATATATATATTAGAATCAATGTTGCTCAAATCAAGCCAAATATAGAAGATTTAATAAATACATTGATACAGACAATACACCCTGGAGACAGATAAAGTGATAAGTGTAATTGGCAAAAGAATAAAGAAAAATTGAAGGGCGTTTGAAAAAAATTATTGAGATCACAAGAAATTAAAGAGAAAAATCAGAAAATAATATCACTTTGTGTGAGGAAAAAGAAAATGTTCTTTTAATATGTAGTAATTACATGATCTAAAGCCAAAATCGAGGGTCATTCAATAAATATGGGAGATTTTTTAAATTCAGAAGATTGTTCTATGAACATAGAATCTGAATTGTTTGGAATTAGTAGATAGAAAAAAATAATCTCACAACAATTGAGGCTAATCAAAATGATAGGAAATAAGACTGTTTTAGGCTTAAACAGAGGAGTCCCGTGAAATTTATGGTTGCTGAAAAGTTGAAAACATGTGAAATTTACTGATAAATGTATGAAGCTTGGCAGCACAAGCTAGAGTCTAAAGAAAAAAATAGTTAATGGAATTAAGAAAACTTTCGAAGCATAGCAGTCAATAAAGAAGGTCATGGTGACAGTCATTTAAAACATGAAAAACTTATTACAACTAATTTTCGTAAAAAACAATGCATTTGAAAGCAATACTTCTTATTGACAACTTCATGGGCAAAATTTCCCTAAGGCATTCAATGACCCTTATATATAAAACATGTTTACAGATTTGTCGAATTTCTGATTCCTCTACAAGAGCATTTTTGATAAAAGGTTTATGCCGATTTCAACAGAATTCAAAATTCCCTTTCTCCTAGACTAGTTTCTATGCTATAGTTAAATAGCAGAGTCGTCTCTACCATTTTCCAATAGTTGTGGGGAGAATAATCGAATTAGTACTATTCGTAAGAGTATTAGTACTCTGTGAAATGCAAAGAACCTCGTCCACGATTTAAAGTGGGCCACTATGTCCATTTCTAATGAAGATAACCATTACTCTACGAGTACATTTACAGTATTGTATGACGAACTGCGAAAGAATTAATGAGAATAAATCGAATATAATTGTGATATTAGGTGCGATATATTTATATGAATATATGTTAGACAGCAGTGTTCAAATAACATAGCAGGGAATTAGAGATTGTGGATATTAGCTGCTATAATCATTTCCTGAACTTTTATGCAGCATATATATATATATATATATATATATATATATATATATATATGGTGTATGAGTTCGTGTATATATATTTCAATCATACGTCTTAGATGTATCAGGGAGGTCTTCAGTGATGCGCTGTCTTCATTGCCGATTTTGGGTTATTTCTGCATCATATCGGCTCCGACAGTAACCCCGGCATGACTCTGAAAGAGTCAAGCCACCTCCGTGATCGTGACGTGCTACGCTTGTGCCTCTACCAAAGCAAAGAAAAAAAAAACAATAAGACCGGTCTTCGGCCGTTCTTAAAGACATCTGTCTTTTAATAAAAAGCCAATGAAAACAGGGCATTCCACATTCCTCTGCTATATAATACCATCTTTACCTCATCCAGTTTCGCCTGGCTACTTCCGGAATCGGTACCTAGGTAAGATGTTATTTTAATACTCGTCCGTGTCCATGATTTACACTTCACTAGACTTACACGAATTTCCCGCCAAATCTGTCCTATACTAATACTTCTAAACTAACATGAATTAAGCCCCCCGCTCAAAACTATTCAGTCAGTCTTTAACTCTTACCTTATACCCCTATTCGCAGAAGAAAAAAAATACTCCCGTTTATTTGGCTCACGAGATCATTTGCTACTGATTAACTCATGTTTTTTGCCAAAATTTCCCTCCCCGTTTATCATTAATCTATGGTCATTTTACCAATCTAATAAATATTTATAAAAAAAAAAAACAAGAAAAAAAAAACGCTACTCTATTCAACTGTTTACATTCTAATTTATTACTATTTCGAACCTATCTCCAGCCTCCCCCCCTTCGTCCCATGAACTATTTGCAATTAGGTTCCAAACAATTAACTAAAACTGCTAGTGACCGCTGGCAAATAAATTTATTAAAACCTTAAATTGTAGCGGACCATAACCAGTATTCAAGGAAGAAAAAATAAAAAGAATAAAAAGATATATATATATATATATATATATATATATATATATATATATATATATGAAAGTAAATATGGATTATTTATTTTCAGGCTGTCCTTTCAGAAAAAAGAAATACTGAATACAATTTACACGACATTTAACATAGATGATTCAAAACGATCTATATAGATGAAAACTTACTTGTCGTTGCGTATTTCTGAATAAACGTGAGGGTTTGTCTCGTTTCTTTGGGAAACCCAACATTTTAAAATATTTTTTCACGTGCCAGACACGTTCTTATGAGTTTTTAATTATGAACACTATGTGAACGTTTATGTATCTTTTCGTTGTATATTTCTCATTTACTCCTGTCATCTCAGCAAGCATCCATCGCTATGTGACTATTTTGAAATCCAAGTCCCGATGATTGTTACTGAAACCGAAACGTTAACGTCGCCTTTACATCATAATATATTCACCTAATTGGATTATGTATTTTCTGGTACCTCCATATATATATATATATATATATATATATATATATATATATCATCATGTCGTGCCGCAGGCACAGATATCCCTGACCCTCTCTCGCCACTTCTCCCTATCGTTCATCGCCTCTGGCAGGTCTTCAGGTCTACATCCCGTATCCTCTCATAGCTGCTGTATGTATGTTCGAGCTGGTCGTCCTGCTTTTGCCCGGCCATATGTGGGTGTCCATAGGAGTACATCACTTATGAGTTCGTCCCTGCTTCTCCAGCTGTGTCCTGCATATCTCGTTCGTCTAACTTGGATAGTTTTCGTGATGAGAGGCAGGTGGCCGTGTAGTTGGTGCCTTTTTGGGTGTCGCCGCCAGGACTTGTTCAATATTGCTCGCAACATTTTTGTGTAATTGACGTCTAGCTTCTTCTCCAGCCGTTTAGTTAGCGTCCAAGTAGTGCATCCATACAGCAGTATCGATACGACCGCTGCCTGGAAGAAACTGCGTTTCATTTTATCGGTCAGGTCTGATTTCCTTATGATCGATAGCCTATCAATAGCTGTCCATGCCTTCGTTTGCCGTGTGTCGATGTCTTTTTCGGTTGATGAGATACTGCTTCCTAGAAAGGTGAATTTGTCTGACAGTTTCAGAGAGGTTCCGTCTAGTGTGGAGATGTCGCCTGTTTGATTTTAGCACATATATTCCGTTTTGTGTGCATTGACATGGATCCCAATGCCTGCGGCGGCTCGTTCCAAACTAAGCAGTAGTGTTTCGGCTTGGCTGCGTGTATTTGCCAGTATCGCTATGTCATCGGCGTAGTCGGCGTCGGTAATTGTTTTTGCAGGGTACCTTCTGCTTCTTTTCTTCATCAACTCGAAGCCTTTTTCTCTGATTTTATTAATCGATGCTTTAAGCACGTAGTCTAGGCAGATGATAAAGCGGTATGGGGCTAACGTGTCCCCTTGTAGTACTCCAGCTACAATGTCGAAGTATTCTGGGTTTCCATCTGGTGAACGTACTTTCCCTTTGGTGTTTCTATAGAGAATCGTTATTGCTGCTACGGTTTCTTTTGGTAGTCCGTATGCTAGTAGGATTTGTTCTATCTTCCCTCTGTGAATGGAATGGAAGGCCTTGGTAAAGTCGACAAATAGAAATGTCGCCTGTAGTTTTTTTGCCCCTACGCCTTCAAGGATTCTACAGATTGTCAATATTTGTGAGGTCGTGGATCTAATTCTTCGGAAGCCATTTTAGTTTTTCCTAAGGATGTTGTCGATTTTGGGTTCTATAGTAGTAGGGCATTGTAAATTTTGGCTGCTATGGATGTAAGTGTTATACCTCGGTAGTTCTTGTCTAATCCGAGGTCACCCTTTTTAGGGAAGAGGAGGATCCATCCCTTCATCCATCTGTCTATCGGATTTTGATTATAGACTGCGTTGCAGTGTCGGAGCTGTAAAAAACCGAAAAAAACTGGACAGATGGAAAGCCTTTTTAAAGCCTGACCTGTAAGCCAGAGTCCTATGTGGTTTTTGTGCGATCTTTAGACTGATACAATAAAGGATCCATAAGTTTCATTTATACATTTTTGATTACCAAAGCTAAGGTAGATAGTATGAATAGGAATAGCAAGAGTAAGCTATGTTATGAGAGAGATGGAACAGGCAAACAAATAATGTCAAGATGCAACAAACTAGTACAAGGAAAATGCAGAAATAAGCTTAAGAAGAACGAAATTCATTTGGAATTGTGCAAAAGACTTAGGTCAAAGTATACTGAAAAATGTCATATGCACTAACCTATGTAAGTTCTTGAATTTGTGATGAATAGAATTCTCTGTGATTTTGGTATACCAATTAATCTACCCATCGATGCTTGAATACGACCTAGACTTAATTAGAAAAAAGAAAAAACTTGTCATCAAGTGGGTTTTGTCGCTCCAGCATACCATGGAATGAAAATAAAAGAAAGCGTAAAAGTAAAACAAAAATAGCTGGAAGTGACCAAAGAACTGAATAAATCGTGGAAGATGAAGGTGACAGTAATACCTATCGTTGTTGGAGCTCTTGGCATCGCTCCAAATAACCTGGAAAAGAAACTGATTGAACTGGATATTAAAGGAAGAATCAATATAATCCAGACCACAGAGCACAACTAAAATAAGCTAGGATACACAGAAAAGTCCTAGAGGTCTGAAGATATGTCAATCAGACTAGAATAAAAACTGGTGTGAAAATCTTGAAAGAAATGATAGGAGAAAAATCAAAAGAGAAAAGGGTAAATGAAAGATAACGGGGATAAAAGAAGGAGAAAAGAGATAAGGTTAAAACAGGAATTAAAACTTGTTGTGGATAAAGAAAGAAAAAAAACGGAGAAAGAAAGAAAGAAAGAAAGAACGAACGAAAGACAACAAAACGAAGAGAATAAAAAAATGTTGAGATGGAAGTACATATATAAAAGATGCCCTATAATTTTAAATGCAATGTAGAAAAATGAACTAAAATATGCAAAAAGAGAATAGGTCATAGAAATAAAGGATAAAATAGAATATGACAAAAACAAAGAAAACAAAACTGGAATCTGCGTGAGCAAAAGCATTACAAAAATTTTATAAAATGCAAAACAAAGGAACATGAAAGAAAAACATAAAAAACGTTGGAAGAAGTGAACATAAAAGAAAAATGATAGCCACAAATTACAGAAAAAAAAAGAAGAAATCTAAATAAAAGAGGATTATTTAAGAAATTCGAGGAAAACAAAACGTAAAATCAAGAAAAGTTTCAAAAGAAAATGGTAAAATTCTCCAGCAAGGACTAAAAGTGAGCCAAAAGAAACCGCAGATTGGAAAGGAATGTAAATCAATCAGCAAACAAGAACGGAAATACCAAAATGTATTGGCTTAAATATTAAAAAAAAAACACGGAAGTCGGTAAGGAAGAAAGCATGCAAAACTAAACAACAAAGAACACACACACACACACACACACATATATATATATATATATATATATATATATATATATATATATATAGGATGAAATCACTATGCTTTCACTCTCGCTGACTACTTTATTCCAAAATGAAAACTGTAACCTATGTTGCTGACTCCAATCTGGCTAGGCTTATGTAATTTAAACGAAGAACGGAATGCACAACTTATTCGAGAAACAAAATCTCCACCTTACGCCATAAACGAAAAAGAAGACCTACATAGGTTACAGCAGTTCCACCCGACATAAGTAGCAATTATGAAGACCCTTTCGTTCATGCTTGCTGAATTAAGTTGCGTTGGAGCAAATCTCTTACCGTTTGAGCTTCTCCATCTAAAAACTGAAAACCTTTTCACCATTTGGTAATCATTCTTTTACAGTAATTTCCTGTGACACGATGCAAGCCTAACCTCGAGAATTTTGTCAATTTCAATCTCGGATGTTGTTATCGTTAATCAGCTTTGTCTGTCGTTCTATTGTAGGAAACCAGAAGAAAAGGGACCAAATTTGTTAGAAATCATCAAATATTTATTAAACGGTGGGTAATTTGCAAAAGTTCGTGATAGTCAATGGGTCGAGCAGGGTTAAGAAGAAAGGAAAGGAAAAAGATGTAAATTGTGAACTAGGAGTTTAGGGAATTCCATTTCTGTTCAGCCTGCAACTCACGAGAGATATCTTTTGGTCCAATAATTCTACTACGTTGTAAAGAGAAAAAGTAAAAATACCACACGCACACACACACACACACACAAGTGAGTGTAAGAAAATTGATAAGATTCTATTTCTTGATTGAATACGTGGTGATGTGATAATAGCCAAACTTAATCTGCAAGTTACCGCTAAATCAGATGAGTCACACATATACGAATTGGCAAAATTCAGCTAAAGTAGTGGACATGATATCAAGTATTATTCTTCTTTGACAAACATTTTAATTAATTACCATTTAAAGACTATAACTGAAAATTATAATTTTTACACTATGCGAATTTTCCACCCAAGTTTTATTGGAACCTAGCTGAAAAGATTTACGCACGACTCAACTACTTCGTGTATTGTGACAAATCGTGTCACACTCTTTAAATAAGCTATACCACATAAAGTCTATATTTCATCGGAAAAAAAGGATAATATATTAAAATTCTCTATTTTATCAATTCAAAATATTTATCCTAATAAATCTTAGGATCCGCACAATAAATAATCTTAAAAGTACCATGTTTTTTGCATAATTATCATATTTATATGTATATCTTACTACTGTCACGACAGGCTGTGAAAAAGGTTGAAATTCTAAGTGGAGTAAAGCTGATGTGAACTAATTTTCCTTTTACTATACAGAAAAGTTAAAAACCCCAGTCTCTTCAAGTATTTAACTATTTATGCGAAAGAATAGATGGATTCATGCCTTTTGTAGGATAAAAGAAAGAAAAGCAAATCGATGCGTCAAGAATTTGAACTTGGACAGTCGATTTCCTAATAAAATCATGAACAAGGCCGTTACATTTCTGTGTAAAATATGATTTATATTTCCATGAATGTGAATGCGTGCATATATATTTGACTGTATGTGCGTATGCATTTGCGTGTTCTTAAGTACCTATGGGTATTATAATGTATGAATTTGTACGTGTGTTGTGTGTATCTGTATATATTATTGTGTATGTGTGTGTTTTTGTACATGAGTGCTACAAACAAAATATTGCAGCTTCAGTTTCATTTGATGTGAATGAACAAATACGTATTCGAGATTTCGTAAATTTGCAATTGTATATTTTACTATATATATATATATATATATATATATATGTGTGTGTGTGTGTGTGTGTGTGTGCTCTTGTGTATGTGTGTATTTTTGTGTATGTGCCTATTTTTGAGCACGTGTGTTTCTGACGAAATATCATTGATATTTCAGTTTCAATTAACGTGAATAGGAAAATACGTATTTGAAAGCATCTGTATGACTGTATGTGTGTATATTTATGTTTTGGGGTGGATATATTTGTGAGTGCATGTGTGCAAGTGCATGTGTGTGTGTGTGTGTGTGTGTGCATGTGTGCACGCGTGTGTGTGTGTGTGTGTGTGTGTGTGTGTGTGTGTGTGTGTGTGTGTGTGTGTGTGTGATTTGTAACGGCGTCTATGATTCTCCTGAATGTGTGATACATACAAAATAACATTGGTTCTTGAGTTTTAGTGAATAGAAATTAACGTTTCGTTGGAAGAAAAATAAAATTTAATAAAATAAATAATCTCAGACCTCACTTAATAACAAAATAATTCAGCAATAACTAAAGAATGGTACTATTATTGTATCTCATTGATATGATTATCTCAGTAAATAACGGTTGTACGCGTGACTTACAACCGTAATAAAATCGTTTACAAAAAATCGACAAGCTGAACAAGAATTGAATAAATGATTACATTGTTTTAATTGAACGTTAAATTCCAATTGTTTTTCGTTTAAGGAGACGAATTCTTATAATTCGAAACATCATAGCCTCATGACAGGAATGTGTCTTTTCCAATTTCCAAATCAGTGAAAAGTTAACAGAGGACCATCTTGTCTACGAAGATAAATTGGTTAATAAGAATATTATTAAATACGTTATCGTCAGCGAATGAGTCAGGATTTATGCAAAATCTAAATTGTTACTATTAAGCTAAAGGAAATATTAATATCAAATCGTGATAATTAAATGATCTCTCACTTTGACGTAACTTGTTGTGCAGACTTTATTTGTTAAAACAGTTTATTATCTGTCGAATTACCTTCAAATTAACTCTATCAAAAAGGAATGTCCATTTTGTAATTACATCGTTTGAAAAGCGTTACAGAGTGTTCTCATCGTTTATAAAACACCTCAGAGCATTGTTACTATACATTCATTGGAGACGCCGAATTTAAGACCCTCATCTGGCATATAATACAAGAATGGTTAGAGTTAGCTAAAGTAACGGTCGATTGTATCACTGTTATGGTCGAGGAAAACGGATTCTACCGAGCAAAGTTCAAATTCTAGACGGGACTTTGTGTTTTGTTACTCGTTAATGTTCTTGTGAAACGTATCCCTTTATGTCTTCTCTTCCCAGCTATGAATGAAAATGTAGGGAAGACTCAGGGTTTCCAGGTTTGGAAGCTCTACCGGTCTAGACAAAGAAAAACCTCTTAATTCAAAATAAAATGATGTTTTGTAAGATGTTCTTAAAATCTTAAAGTAGTAGTAACAGCCGGAGACCAAATCCAAACAGAAGTCAAAATTCAAAATCTTTTAAGGGGAATCATTATTACCATTACGATGTCCATACGATAAGTTTGCAGACTTTTTTCGTATGGGCACTTTTATTGATAATGCACACATGAAACTCTAGTCTCTTTCGAAGTAATCCCCTCCGGCTGCAATGCACTTGTTCTACCGTCCCAACAACTTCTGGAAGGTCCCATGGAAGTCCTGTTGTGTGAGCGTGTCAATGACTTTCGTCACAGCCTCTTTCATCTCCTCAATTGTCTCATAACGACAGCCTCTGAGCTTAGGGAATAACCAAAAGTCACAGGGAGCAAGGTCTCGACTATAGCAAGGCTGGGGAGCTGTCTTGGTCAAATAGTCTGTAACAAGGGTGGAGTTGTGGACAGGTGCATTGTCCTAGAGGAAATGTCACTGATCCGATTTGAAGAGTGCTGGCCTCTTCCGACGGAATCCTTCCTGAACTCCCTTTAAACCTCAACATAGTATTCCTTGTGGACTGCCTGTTCAGTGGGAACCTAGTGCATGTAGATCATGCCAGTGCTGTCAATAAAGGGGATCATGAAATGTTTGTGGGTGGATTTGCTCAGTCTGGCCTTCTTGGATCTGGGAGAGCCAGCATGCTTCCACTGGGAACTCTATCTTTTGGTCTCTGGGCCATAGCAGTAGATCCAACTTTCATCGGATGGTATTTTTTCCAAGTTTAAAACAGAATTTTATTGCTTATCATTCTTCCAAAGTCCAGATTGCATTTATGAAATCCACTAGCTGTGACAATCAGTCTTTAGTTGGGTGTATTCCAATTCCTGCTGTAGGTGATCCTTTGAACCTGAAAACAGAAATTGGTCAATCATCTCATAAGATGTATAGCAATAACATACTCAATTTTAAAGAATCTACGACAATTTTAAATGCCGTAACAAAAAATTCTAGAAACTTATTGAAGGCATCACGTACTGAGAAAGTGTAAAGGAAGCTACAGATTTACAAAGTTGCCAGAAAAAATAACCCTCTTCATACATGTAAATGATATGGAGATTTTTTTTTTAAGAATGAAAAATAATTAGATTCATCGCAACAAAATATTAGAAACTTTAAACAAGGCACAGGAATAGAATTACGGACTAAGAAATGTATAATGCTTAAAAAAATGGAAACAACTAAAAATTACAAACACCCAATAATTAAAGAATCAGAAGTACAAATCTTGTCTTGATACATGGATAATTTTCGTGAAACATAATTTATTCATGAATAATTCAAGTGCGAATTCATTTTAATCATTAGTATATTTGCCATTGCCTTTAATCACTTCTTTGTCAGCTTGTTCGTTTATTCCTTTCAAGTGAAATTAAATGGTTTTAAACTCAAGATTTGGATGTACCGACCCCCATTTATACTTGTAGTAAATGGAAGTAAACCATTACGCTCGGTCGTCAGATGGTAACCAGCACATTGAGAATTGTCTTCTATTACTGAATTGGACCACCCCCTTCCAGTCACAACATAAATTTCCAATGACGAGATATCATCTTTCTCTTACGGAAATATGTCAATACTCAGACCTTTAGAAGAAATCTGCATTGCATCTGGAAACATTCCTTTTGTTTGGATTAGTCTTTCCGATCGAACGACAAACTTCTTAGCCAGTAAATAGAGATATAATGTTTACTCAGTGCGATTGGTGAAAAACTGTAGTCTTCGAAGATTTATGCCCATTATAGAAGCCTAATGATTGAACTTTTCAGAAAATTAGTTGTTGTTGTGTGAAAACTTTAAACCAAAGTACGTAGTAATTGTGGCAAGTCCCTGGATTTGTAATGGCAAAAAAAGAGGGGTGTGAGTCAGTTTCAAATTTCTTTGTTTTGCTAAAATATTTATAGTCTACGAGGGAATGAGGTTTATTTCTAGAAAGAATACAATGGGAAAGATTTGTGTGTGGGTTTAATTATTTGAACTTTCAAAAATGACTGTTATCAGAGGACATGTCATTTGAAAATACTTTTAAAATGGCGCAGGCTACTGATGTAGCAATCATAAAACTAGAAATATGGATGAAATACAAAAAAATATTATTTCATTGCAGATCCCTTCAAAGTTATAAATAAAAAAAATGTGTATGTTGCGTGTAGAAGAGAACGGCGGGAAAAGTATGCACAGTGTCCAGCAAGGGAAATAAATTTATGTAATAGTCAAAATGAAAAAAATATTTTATTGGATAATGCAAAAACCAAGGAAGTACAAAGCAATTATACTACATATAAGAACAAAAATACAAGATACACCATTAAATAGGTTTAGTTACAACGTAACTGAACCATAATGCATAAACCACAGTTGAATCGAATCAAATATGAAATGTAAATTGACACTAGATGTTCCTTTTATTTTTTTTAAAAAAGGAACAATTAAAAAACTACGAAATCCATTTTTTTCTAACAAATTCAAGGAAAACACTGCGTATTTATTCTGGACATATTATTATACCCCGAGAAGTGGCTATAGTGATGGTAAGACATCAGAAAAAAAAACAAACTATAATTTAAGCGTAGCGGTGGTACCTGGATGTGGATCTAATCTTTGTCGAGATTGATTTGGAAAAATAGCAGTTTACTTAGTGGCTGACGGTACCTAACTTACATATTCTTTGAGCTTTTTAAATCATACTCCGGCATTATGAAAAAGGTAACAACAAAGATGCACATCAAACTCCAAAAGCAATCCTAATATTATGAGATCTGTGATCAGTACCCTTAACAATTTGAGAAAAGTTTGTGGCCTAAATGGATCGAAGAATTTCTACATCGGTTCTCAAACCCGTTTCCTTTTACGAATGGGGCTTCTATCATCCTGCCAGTTTAAAAAAAAAACAAGCTGAATTTGAACATAAGAACTCTGTACGGAAAAAGACAAAAAAATATGAAGGATAAAATTGGAGGAAAAACATCTTGAAGAATTGGAGAAAAATGATTAAACTTAGAAGATAGGGTCATCAAATTCAAACACGACTTAATTAAATTAATTGTGAAAATGACATCAGTATCAGGGAAGAATATATTGTTCTGGTAAGAAGGAAGGCGAACCAAAATGTTTGACAAGTACAGGTGCCGTATATGTGACTATGAGATGAAAATAATTCATCATCAAGTGGAACTGAACAACAAAATTGTTGAATTGAAGAACGCAAGGTTTTATATGATAAAATAGGAAATAGTCCAGACCAGAAAAGCATTTCAGTGAGCAAGTCAAGATGATTTCTGAATTGCGAGACTTTCAAATAGAGACTCATGAATTGATAAAAGATGTTCATGACAAATGATCAGTCAGGAATGCGCCTCTGGTGGTGTAATAGTTAGCAAGCTCGACTAGCAAACCTACACGAGTGAGTTCGAGTCTCATTGGGTGCCCCTTTCATATGGCCTTGTTCCACATCTAAGCAAACTGCTTAGTAAATTTCCAAATGTTCAGTCAGGAGGCAGGCGGGCAGTCAGCAGAAGTCTTATTCAGAATTGCATACAGGATATTAAGAAGCAAATAAATCAGGATTTAAATTCCAAGACAAATTGATGAATGCCTTTGAGAAACTAAAGAGAAAAGAACAAATTTTAGAATTAAAAAAAAAATAACCACCTGAAAGAAGGAAAAAATGTCGGTGTTTAGACTATTAATGTTTATGTTGAAATCAACAGATGAGAGAAGGTTTCTTTGTGTATTTCCGAAGACAAAGGAACCAAAACGGCATTCATCTTTTTCTATATGAAATAAGATTATGTTTGCAGAATTTAACCATCATGAATCTGTTCTTTTGGCCTGGGAGGTGAAAAATCTAGTACAATTTTGTTCATTGGTCGTAAAATAAGAGTAGAAATATAAAATGTGAATTTATTCTGTAATCAGAAACCAACGTTAGTTAAGGACGACGAGATGCGGCAGGTATTCGGAGCGGTTTCGAAATCAGCAAACCAACTGCAAAAATATCAAGGAAGAGTTAAAGATAATCGAAAGGAACTCTACAACAAGAATCCATGGCAGAAGTTGAACAATTAGGAAATAACTAAGCCAGGAAACCAACATCAGGATAATTGGGATGATGTCTGGAATGAGTTGGCACATTTCAAACTTCAGAACAAAAATCTGATGAAGAAAAATACCAGAATAACAGAGAGATTGTGAGTAAGACACACCCATGACGAAGTTTCGCTTAATGAAATGAAATTGGCACAGGATTCAGAAACTGAAAATCTTTAATATTCTGTGCAGAAACTGAAGATCTTTAATATTCTGTGCAGAAACTGAAAATCTTTAATATTCTGTGCAAATTGAAACAAGGAGTGAAACTTAAAGCCCAATCAGAAGTAAGAACATTTGAGAAAAGAAAGAAGGACCAATCAAACAAAAAGAAAAAAAGGAAAATAAACTTTCAGGAAGAACTACTCATATTCCATGTACAAAGAAGGTCTCTCTTGTCTGAATGACAGTGTCTGAAAACGGAAGTTGTACAGCTTAAAGATGCCATTGCACATTACAGATTAGATGCAATGAATTTTAAACGAGAGTTTACTCAAAGTAAGAAACAACTTTAAATGCAAAGAGATAAGGTGGTTAAGCTGATGAAGAAACAGGAATGCAATGGAAAAGTCAAGAACCCCCACCAAAAAATTACCCAAACAGTAACATAATTCGCTCGAAAGGAATCATCGGTGCATAGAGATGCAGAGGGTATATAGATTGATGATGACGACTACGACGACGATGATGATGATGATGTTGATGATGATATGAAAGAAAGGAACCAATCCATTACTCTTCTCTAAATTTCTGTAGACATTCTACTTTAAGAGAATTGATGAAATTCATAATAGTGAAATGAATTCTAATTTTCGAGGTTTGTTGTAACAAGCAGCAGAAGCACCGTTACCTCCATTGTACATTGCCCGGAACTACGGGATTACCCATGTATACTTGTTGCACATAAAAGACAACTGATTCATTTGGCATGTAGATAATTATCAGAAACTCCAGAGTTATCTTCTATCATTGCATTAGTTCCCTTCAGTTAAACAGGTAAGTTGCGGTTAAACTATGCTTACATTTAAATTGCGTGCTTATGCTCTCTCACAACTGAAAGAATAAACCACAATTTTATCAGGCTGCGTTTAAAACACTGGAAATGTAAAATAATCAGATAAAAGTTGTTTTTCAAAAGAAAATTATTCATTAATCAACTGAATACTTGGTCATATTAACAGTGGATACCATCGAGCAACAGAGGTGAAAAAAAATCAAAAACTCTACCTCAGAAGAACAAAAAAAAATTTTTAAACAAAAGTTTTTAACGAGAGTCTAATCAAAGAAATAAAGACCGGGGAGGTTTCTTTCTCCCTCACTCTGGACCCTTCTTAAACTGAACAACGGAAGAACTATAGAGAATAGAACAAGGTCATTGTTGACAATACCCGAGTTTTATTCCAGTGAGATTATATAGAATCTATTGGACGAGAAACGAGATAAGAAAAAATCATCAGTATAGACGATTGTTTGAATGGAGCTTTTCAGGGACTCAAGCAAATATAAATACGAAAAAAAGAGTTTGATTAAAGCAGTAATCATCAGAAATATCAGTAGGAAAACAAAAAAAAAATCTAGAAAACAAAGATGGGGGAAAGACGACTACGTGTTTATTTCAAGCACCAAAATAAGGAAATAGCACATTACATTATCTGGGTATAGCTACGAAGAGGAAATGTAAAAAGAAAAACTGAATCTCGATCAGTAGCAGCAAAGAATAATACCATAAGCACTAGTTGATATCAACGTAAAACTTTATGATACGCAGGAGAGCAGAAAATATACGCTAAGTGGTAATGGAGACCAAGCATTGGATGTAGGATTTCATATTTTAAGTAGAAACAAAAATCTGTCCTTGAGAATGAGAAGCTTAAATTTCTCAGTTATTTTGAAATGAAATCAGATCACCTAATTCACCAAGAAAATCAGACCTAGTGATGATTAACAAAAAAAGAAACTTGCTGTCTCATGGACTTTGTTATCCCAGTGGATCATAGGGGGAAAATCAAAGAAAGGGAAAATAGAGACCTGGATCTTGCAAGAGGACTACTTACTTTGCCCTAGCAAGAGGACTAAGAAAACTGTGGGACATAGAGTGGACAATGATACTTATAATAACTGACACGCTTGGAAATGCCCTCCTTGGCTTGAAAAAGGGACTGGAAGAATTAAACATCGGAGGACGAATGGAGACTATTCAAACTACTGCATGGTTGAAATCGGTCAGAATATTGAGAAAAGTCTTTGAAACCTGAGGAGACTTGCTGTCACCGCTACTCCAGTGAAAGACCTCCCTTTAACGCTGGTTTGGAAAACTTACATGGTATGAAATAATAATTGCAATAATCCTCTGTAAACAATTATAACTTCATTTCTTAATACAAGTGATTTACAGTTCCATGGTATCAAGTATTCCTCTCTAATGTAAATAATGTTCAAACAGATCTATTTGCCGCATACATTGGAGCTTTTAGGTTCTACTACACAGGGTCAGACTAATGAAGAGGTAATTCACATTTCTTAGAGATCCAGAACGGTAGCCTCACCATTAGATGTTGTTAAGTGTCATATCAAGAGCACTGTTTTTTTTTTGTGGTGGTTTTACCCCTGAGCATAGGATGCAATTAGTACATCGTAAGCCCCACCAACGAGGCGCTTTATAAATCGAATGGAAAGAAAAACCCTTAGGGTTAATGCTTACTTTTACTATAATTTCCATCTTTCAATGCAAAATGTCTGAATGCTTAATACGAAATGAAAAGACGTCATGGATTCAACATACAAACAAATCTTTCGAAGCACGAGTAAAAATTTTTTTCTGGCAACAGGGAAGATTAGGTATTTTATGATTTTGAAATAAAGTCATATCTCCATGCAATGGCCTGAAGTCTAGATCCAAGTTGTATACAAAGTTAAGAAAATCAGTTTAATATTGGATGTGTCTATTGCAGGGAAGCATGAGGCGGAACTAAGAGAGTTCAGGACCTTTACACAATAAATGTGAATAACGTGAAATACGCTGAAAATCGTGTTCTAACTTATTTACAAAATTGGTTCGGCCTTAAAGACTCTTACAGAGTGTCAAAAATTAGAGATTTTGAAAAAATATTCTAGTTATAGTTTTATTGTAGGAAAAGGGATTTGTAAGAAGTGTTATTGAAAAGTAACTCACAGGATTAAAAAGAGGAAATGCTTTGTCTGAACACATATAATTCTTCGAACAATATTTTGTTATTTGCTGTAAGTTCATAGCATTGATAGAAATTTTTCATAGATTTATTTCATATTCATATATGTATGTGCTTTTAATATATCTTCAACATTTCTTTCCCAATAAAATAAATAAATAAGCTAAAAGAAAAATATCAGTACACTTTTAAAATATAGATTTCTTAAATTGATTTTAACACAAAATATGATAACTACCGCTGACATTGTGAACTCTAATGCAGTGACCGCTTTCACCACCAGTAGACCTGGTGCCAAGCTGTGATACGATAGACGATGTTGAATATTAGAAATCCAAAAATATCAGGTGACTCGTGTTGTTCAGATACAAAAAATCTTTATTTAGACTGTATAAATTTTATAGCAAACAAACGTAATCAAGAGAGGAGAGGAAGGCCTTGTAAGGGTTTATCAACGTACCTATTTTGCTGCCACACTACCATCTCGTCTTTTACTGGTTCGTACCAATGTTTAACCGAACTTCTCCCTTCGGATTTCAAAACTCAACGTTATTAATTTTCTAATTATCTCATTTTTTATATATTCTCTGACTTAATTACTCATTGCGTCATACTTTCTTGAATGATCACATGCGTCACAAATCCCAATTTCCTCACGCTTGTCGACAAGCCTTCATTCGCTTATTATCGATATCCTGTCCTTCCCCAATGATATTTTGACATGAGCTGTTAAATCTAGACGCCACCTGTTCTTAGCGAATTTACAATTTTACTATATAAATAAGATAACTAATAAAATGAATGAATCCCCCTAATCATGCTACACAATGTGTAATCGATAACACAAAAATAATCCCCATATTCTCAGGGTAGGTGCGGTACACGGTCCTATATGAGACTTAGTGATTTTTAGAAAGGGACAGTAATTTAATGACCGATAGAATGACAACTCGCCACCTAAATTTCGGGGCTAAGGGAAACCGTTTCTCATTGAAAACTAACACATTTTAACCTTATTCTCACACAATCATGTTTTTTTATACACACACAGGTGTGGGTGTGTGTCTGCGTGAGAGATAGAAAGAAAGAGAAAGAGAAAGAGAGAATGCGTGTATGTGGTATGTAGAGGTTCAAGTCATCAGTTAACAATAGAGTACTATTAAGAAGATTCACAAAGAAGGCATTTTAGCAGTTGTTGATGGAGGTTTTGTGTTTTTATTTTTTAATTTCCTTCTTTCATCTCAAAAGTTTTTTTTTTTTAGTTTTATTCAATTTTGGATATAGAATTGTTTTCAATTTGCTGAGCAACTTCATTTTAGCTTTCTTTGTCATTTTCATGGCTATAATTAGTTTTAATGGTAATTTCAACGCTAATGCAACTGCCTTTAAAACATTTATCTCATCATTCTGGCTTATAGTATTAGAGATATACTAACAATTTTTAATAGATAATTAGAGAGAATTTTATGTAATTAGATTTCAAATAAGTGTGTGCAAGTAACTTCGGTTACGATATTAATAAATTAATTGATTGAGAATAAAAAAGATTTTCGGTCTCCAGATTCTTCTTCACGGATCCATTTGATTTTCAGTGTAATTCACGCAATGATATTTTTTCAGTAGAAAATAATCAGTTCTTCTGAATAGCATTTTAAAATCATCTCTGCCACTGAATTTAAATGGATTTCGCAAATAAGATCTTACTATATTGCACCGTTTTTGTTGGATTATTGATTCCTATTGACAAATGTAATGAGTAATTGGGCAGTAGATAGATACTGAAATCATCATTCGTTTTAACATTCACTTACAAAGTAGAAATGTGTTGTATTTTTCATGATTGATTGATTTTAGCGGCATTTCAAATTATCTTTAGTTATTTTATGCCCGGAGGTGAGGAAAATGCGTTCATTTTACATCCACACGTATATTTTTAATTTTGTCTTGGTTTGGTTTGGTTTGGTTTCATGACATTTTAGTCTATTTAATACTAATATAAACAGTTATATTTCAACCAATTCAGTTTAGTATAAGTATATTTTTTTTTATTTACGCTCAGATAAATGTCAAAACAGTTCTATTTCAAGCAATTCAGTTTACCATGCAAAAACAGTTTCATTTTTAGCAATTCAGTTTAGTATAAGTACACAGTTTAGTTCTATTTGACACATAGATAAGACCATATCAGGTGTTACCATTCCGGGCCATAGTGAACCTGTTAGCGATGGCAATGAATGGGCATTCCGCATTCCCCAAAGCTCCAGCATTACAATCAGATTGTTTAGTATGATAATAATAGCTTGAAGTATTATCATTATGAATAAATTACATTTATATAACATCAATTATTTCGACTGAATAATTTTAAACAGATTTATTAGTAGGGACCCTAATAGTTACTACCGCTTCGGGCTAAAGTGGGCCTGGGAGTAATGACAAATCAGTGGTTCTATACCATTCTCAGATATTTAAACGTGTAGTCTCATCGTCAAATATAGTTTTATATCATAGCAAAGTTTATAGGGGAGGTGTCTTACTCTTCGCCAGAGGATACAGTCACTGTATTTTATGTCATGCTGACAGAGCGTTTGTATTTTTCAGGCAAAATATTTATCTCGACATCTTCATCATATGCTATAATCTAATACTTTACTTTAAAGGACAGTGAAGTTTGATACTTAATTTCTAAATTTTATCGTTTGTAAAATAACTAACGCAAACTTACAAAAAAGAGAAGTTGCTTTCATCTTTTTTATGATAAGGAATTAATGTTCATACCGATTCATTGTTGTTGAAATCTGTCTTTGATTTCCACAGTGAGACAGATAAAAAAATCATTGGTTTACTATTTTTATATGATATTTCATCAGTCTTACTTGATTATCTTGATATAAACATTAGAGAACCGACATTTTCTTTATTTTAACCATTTTTCATGATGTTCCACAATGATAACATTTTTAATCTTTTGTATTATAAAAATAATAGAAAAAAGAACACAATACAGATTAAAGGATTGAAAATTATCTTCTAGTCTTCAGAATCACATTTTTGTCGTGGAATTGTATCCATAAGATATCAAACAATTCAAACCAATATAAAGATAAACCAGAAAAATATAGAGAAAAGCGGAAAGATTACCTAGAAGATATAATACAAGGCAGGGAAGTTTTAGTTAGGAAGCCGGACGCTAACATAGTTGAAGAGCGTTTTTATTGACTATACTGGGTGAAGTTTCCGGTAATTTATGTCAAATGTCAGTTTTCAATGCTTCCGGATGGCGTCATAGATCAGCTGACCAAGAGAATATTTTACGTCTGATCATAATAGTCTCTTGGCACGGAGATTCACTGCGGAAAATAAAAAAAGACCCAGAAAGAATAATAACGAAAATAGAAAACAAGGTTTATCGGACATCCTAAGATTTAATACACTATCTTCTGGTGGATGTCATTTTCATTGTATTTTCTCCCTCCCGTAACTAAGAGTTCTACATTTAGTTATATTATTCATCACATTCGTCTTCGTTTACATTTCCCTCGTCTTCTTTGTTTTATATTTCCGAACCTTGATGATTCAGCGGTGTTCAACTATGAATCTCCTGTTCATTGATTGCTGTCACGAAAACAAATATTGATGCCGCTAACACCAATTGCTTCACTAATCAATCAACAACCGTCTGACGTACTCCGACTACGTCTCTTCTCATTTCGCTTCACTCCCACCAAATTTGTTCTCAATTTCCCTCCTTGTATGTTTCCTTCTTTCTTTTTTCTCAGTATCTTGTGCATTTATCTTCCCATGACGACAAATCTCAGCAAGAGACCGTATCAGTTTCCTATTGTTCTGCAATCCAGTATTCGTTAAATCGAGACAAAACGAATCAAAATGGCTGCCAACATTCCCGTACAGCCACCGGCTAAGGCGGGAAAATCTGAGTGCTTGTTATTCATGCCTTGTTCAGTGAGATACCTGAGACATAATTCAGTTCTGGCATGAGCACTTTATGCCGACCTCGAACGGCCCTATCAGCTGCTTCGGTTTCATACGCTAATGCTATTTTTCATCCAGTAACAAATAATATAACCATCTTATATGTTTTTTGCTTTTTATGCTATTCTCTTTGAGTTAGTTCATGAAATATTGTTTATTTGAGTCTTATGCCTTATTTCTGTATATTGCACATCGTCCTTTAAACACTATATCTTCATATTGTAAATTAGTTTGTAGGAAATTCAGGTCTTAACCTAATATCGTTCAAATGAAATAGAAGTAAACTTCAAAATTTCGAACAATTTAGGAAGATGAATATTTTTTTATTGAGGTGTTCAGATTTCACATTATGTTTTTGTTTTTATACGAATCTTGGTCAGTCCACCGACGAATAATTTTCAAATGGACATTTCTTGAGGGAATTTGAGCCAATTACCACAAATAGAAATTTAAAATGAATTACACACACACACACACACACACACACACACACACACACACACACACACACACACACACATATATATATATATATATATATATATATGAAAACGAAAATTTTCGAGCACTAAATCATATATGTTTTAAGTCAGAACACAACTAGCTATGATAGAACACTGAGAATGTTATTTTTTCAATGGGAAAAAGTCTTGGATGATACATCACATAATATCAAGTTGATGCGGGTTTACTAAAGAACGAAACGATAACTGTGACATATGGATATATAAATAAATACATCGTCTGAACATTTTATTTCTTTTGATATATATATATATATATATATATACATATATATATATATATATATATATATATATATATGTGTGTGTGTGTGTGTGTGTGTGTGTGTGTGTGTGTGTGTGTGTGTGTTTTCAATTCCATTGAAAGTAGTCAAATATATATAATAGTTTACATAACCATTAGGTTCGGCAAAAGTTCAACGTGAAAATATGTTTTTATTGAATCAATCCAAGATTGTAGATTTGTATAATCCTGATAATCCTCGAGTATATTTTTTATTTAAATTGTTTTATTGATTGTTTTAGTGATTGATTATAATAGTGTAACCTTATTAAGCTGTTGATTTGTCTCAATTCAATTCTTATAATTTTGATTTTCTTCCAAAGGTTTCCTTCTCTTTTCATACTTGTTTCAAATCTTCCTTCTGCTCAGGACGTTGGGTAAATAAATCCTCAGTAATCTTTCGGTCAGCCTTAGTCATTTTAGTTCAAGTTACAGGTTATAGTCAGAAGTAAATATTTACAAGTTGCACACATTTGGCAGATTTTCATATCATGAAATTTAACTTGAAAGCGAAATCTAAGAGCCATTTTGATAGCCATTATCTGAAACTAACATTACTATTAGACACATTCGAGTACGAAGCTTTAATATTGAGATATATGAGGTAGATTGGAATTATGAATAGACTGAGGGGCATAAATGAAGATCAAGTTCCAAAAATGTGGATTTACGGTAATAGTCAAGTTCATCTTGGTTTAGTTTGGTTTTATGGTATATTAACCGTTGTTGGTCATTTAAATCCAACACCGGTTTATTCATATATATTAAGTTTATATGATTTATTAGCATAAGTCAACAAAGTTAAATAGTTCCAAGTATTGTTATTTATCATGGTTTCGCTTTCTTTATTTAATGACATATCAAACGTTGTAGGTCATTTAAAGCCAACTCCGGTTTATTCATATATATTAAGTTTATATGATTTCTAAACATAAGTCAACAAAGTTAAATAGTGCCATATATTGTTATTTATCATGGTTTCGGTTTCTTTGTTTAATGGCATATCAACCCTTATAAGTTATGTAATTAATGCCAAAGCCATCCTTCCAGAAAAACAGTTGCGAAACTAATTAACCCACACCTAAGAGGATAAACTGGTTTATACCTTTCCCTAATAGTATTTGCCCGAAAGTGAACGTAATACCGCGACTTGATTTCGAACTCGCTTTCTAAGATTCCACAGTCCGGCGCTTTAACCATTACATCACGAGGACACCACTTATGTATCACGAACAATTCAATTAAACTTCAGTAATTTTTTTACACACAGTTAAATTATCAAACAGAACAATCTAAAACCATTCAGTTGAGCATAAGTCATTTTTTTGCACTCAGTTTAAATGTGAAACAATTTGACATATAGATAGGACACACTATCAGGTGCTAACAGTCTGGGCCTGAGTGGACACAGGAACGATAGCAATGAAGGGGTCCATTGCATTCCCTAAATCTCCAGCATTACTGGAGCCTCACCATCAGTGTCTATTGTCATATCCAGCACACATTGGGGCGGTCTTACCCCTTTCCAGAGAACTAATCGGTGTATTCTACAACCCCAACCGATTGGGCTATACTACATCTTATATCTAAAGAGATACATACTGGTCTTCGAATTAAAATGTTCATTCTATTCTGGAATTAAAACAATTACGTGATAGTGTATTCCATTAAATTAGCATAAAGTAGATCTTAAGGTATCCGACATATATTCAAATATAATTATACGCTAGAAGTAAACGCTTTTTTAATGTCTCTATAATATTATAAGAATTCCGTTAAATTTCCTGCTATTTGGCGAGGCTTAGAATACGTTGATTGGATTCTCTGAAGAGAGTTAACACCAATAAAAATGGAGTGTTCTAGATTTGAAGAACGTTAGAGAGTTGAGTATTAGACGCCAAACGAGAAGGATCGACTTTTGGAGCTCGCAGAGGGGAGGCGAACTTGCGCCCTATGGGGGCCGCTCGAGTTGGGGGCCAAATGAATAAGACGGCATAGAAGATTGTGTCTCTCCTCCTTACGTCGAAACCTTTAACTCAAAGTTAATAAAAAGAACAAGAAGTCGTTACGTGTTTTCGAATTCCGGGATTCCTATGTTCTATCGTTATGAACATAATATGTCCATTTCGCACATAGCGTTACTTGTGAATATGGTACATATATTCTGCAGGTTCTTTTAATTATCTGTATTATTTTTTTTACTCTTTCAAAATCTTTTCATACCAGCGTTAACTGGTGGTTTCTCACAGGAGTTTGAGTGACAGCAAGTCTTCTCAAGTCTCCCAAGGACTCATGTCAGTATATTGGCTGATCTCAGCAGAGCTGTATTTTGGATGGTCTTTACTCGTACGCGTATTTCTAAGTCCCCCAGTCCCTTTATCAATTCTTTGTTGACTGTACAGAGTGCACCAATTACAATTGGTATCACCATCATTTGTCACTTTATTGCTTGAAACGTCCATACAGTTGTTTTTCTTCCCAATTTTATTTTCTGGATATTTTTGTACTGTTGATGCTTGTGTTGTCTGTACTGTTTGTGGTCGCTGTAAACAGTCGATCTCCCCGCTTTAATATGTATTCTTCAAGATTTTGTATTGGTGCATCGATGATGGCGAGTCCTCTCACTCCTTCTTTTCTTGAAATATACAGTCTGTATACGTCATCTCTGGGATATAAGGACTTATACAGCGTCATGCACTTTCTTGTTCTTTTGTCCATTTGTTTAAATTCCTCCCTCGTCCACTTAAAAAATGGTCCCGAGTATCTTACGAAGTGGACAGCCCAGGCATTTATCCCTTTGCTGAACTTTCTGCTACATAGTTTGGTTTGGAGTAGTTTTCTCACTCTCCTGAGATACTTTTTTAAATGTTTTCTTTCATTCTCGCTTGTTTGATTATGTCCGCATCCAATATTCCAAAGTACTTGTAAAAGTCAGTTTCTCCGAGCATTCTGATTTTTTCTTGCTTTAGTAGTTCCATTCTTTCCGT
The DNA here is from genome assembly GCA_963585895.1 of Sepioteuthis lessoniana. Classification (NCBI taxonomy): domain Eukaryota; kingdom Metazoa; phylum Mollusca; class Cephalopoda; order Myopsida; family Loliginidae; genus Sepioteuthis; species Sepioteuthis lessoniana. Next base: position 42,625 of record CAUZXS010006316.1, read on the forward strand.
CATGTGTCGTTCTGTGCTTTACATTATTAGCATGGAGCATTCTTCTATACCAAATTCTATACGTAAGCCTTGACTGTATTTTCTAACTGCTTGTATTAGGCTTTCAATTCTTTTTCATCTTTCGCCAACAATTTGATATCATCGATGTACAATAGGTAATTGATTTTTTCTTACGATTTACTTTGATCCGCTTGGACATTTATTTTACTCCTTTGGAACTTTTACCATAAGCGATAGCTAATGGTCTTCCTCTTGAGTTTGAATGATAGCAAGTCTCCTCAAGTCTTCAAGACTCGTCTTAGTATTCTGGCCGATCTAAAAAATACTGAAGTTTCAATGGTCTCAACTTGTCTTCTTACTTCCAAGTCCTCCAGTTCCCTTAATCAATCTTTGGTGACTGTACAGAGTGCACCAAATACAACTAGTATCACCATCACTTTCATGTTCCATAGATTTTTCAGTTCTCTATCAAGGTTGAGGTACTTACGTTTTTTTTTTTCGCTTTCCTTCATTTTTAGCCTGTGGTCAGCGGGAATAGTAAAGTCTACTATTCAACAGTTTTTTTTTGGTTTTTGTTTACTATCACTTGGTCAAGTCGTTTGACCAAAATTAGGTAATCCGTTTGTATCTCAAAATCCCAGAGAAGTATTTGCGTTTCATTTTTCAGGACCGAATAATTATCATTAGTAGCAGTAATATTAATATTATTTACAGCTTTTGGAGTTTTGCACACCAGCGTTAGCCGATAGTTTCTCACAGGATTTTGAGCGACAGCAACATTTATCAAGTTTCCGGGTTGCCTAGGTGGCTGGGGCTGTAGAATACACCGACTGCTCTTCTGCAGAGGCGTAAGACCCCCGTCCCAACGTGTTTCCTGAATATGACTCTAAACAATTTGATGGTGAGGTTCCAATGATGCTGGAGCTTGTGGAATGCAGAGCAACGCTTCATTGCCATCGCTCCCAGGTCCACTCAGACCCGGAGTGGTAGCACCTGAGAGGACCCTATTTCTGGGTCAAATAGAACTAAACTGCGAACCTTTGCTGAACTAATTAGAAGTTTTTGACTTATCTGAATAGCTTGAAATAGAAATAAATTTGACAAACTGTGTACTTACATTGGTTATTTTATGTACTTTGTTCTACACGTGTTTCAGATTTTACGTATTCTCTCAAGAGATATTTAATAGTTTGGGTCGTCTTCGATCTCTGACTTTATAGTGAAAATTTTTTCGATCGGGATGTGATATTTTTTTCATTCCAGGATTTGTGTCTGCGAATGTCCTGTTAGTGTTAATTGTCCTTACTTGTATATGAACGCAGAAATAAAAAAAATAGTTAAATTGAAAAAAAAAAGAATAAATCTTTAAAAAAATAAAAATCTCTTCTTGGACCATCTCATTTTAAAATATCTCCTTCCCTCTTTGGATCTACGACAACTATATATATATATATATATATACGAGGATCATTAAATAAGTTTCCAGACATTTTTGTATGGGCAATTTTATTGATAGTACACACATGAAACTCTAGTCCCCTTCGAATAATCTCCTCCGGCTGCAATGCACTTGTTATACCGATGCCCGATTCATGCAAGATTGTCTAAAAGCAGTCGGAAAACTTCCATACGTTTCTGTGGTATTTTTCCAAGTTTAAAACAGAATATCGTTCTTCTAAAGTGTCTCTCGTCCAGATTGCATTTTTGAAATTCACCGGCTGTGACAATCACGCTTTAGTAGGGTGTATTCTAATTCCTGTTGTAGCTGTTCGTTTGAACTTGAAATCATAAAAATTGGTTAGTCATCTCATAAGATGTAAATCAATAATATACTGAATTTTTAAGAGTCTACGACAATTTTAAATTCTTTTACAAAAAAGTCTGGGAACTTATTGAATTCACCACGTATGTGTGTGTGCGTGTGTGTGTGCTTTTTTTTTATTTCAAGTGATATTCTATTATTGCGTATCTCATTTTTTGTTTTTTTTTAAACTTTTCTTTCATTTTTTGGAATTTTTTTCGTTCATTTTGTGGAATTTTTTTCAATTTGTCCATCTTTCTTTGTTTATTTGTTTCTTTGTTTCTTTCTTCAATTAATTGATCCTTTCTCTGGTATGCCTTTGTAAATTTATTTCTACTTTCTACAGCTGTCGTTTCTGTGACACAACTCTATCTATCTATCTATCTATCTATCTATCTATCTATCCAAATATATATATATATATATGTATATATATATATATAGAGAGAGAGGGGGGGAAGCAAAGTATCATAGATGATGTTTAATTAACCAAAACATAAGATTAATTTGAAATTTGAGGTGAAATGAATAAAATAAAATAAAATAAAAAGATGAGAATACACCATGTGATGTGTACGTACTTTTCAGTGGAAGGGTAACTAAATTAATAGGCTCGAATATTAATTTTGAATTTAAAATTCTAATTTTGAATTTTGAATTTAATTTAAGTATTACTTTATCCTTAAAACTGCAGATTTAATAATAATTTTGGGAGTACAACATTCCTTAATTACCTTACGTAAGTTCACATGTATTTAGAATTTAAAAATTGAAAAAAAATAATTTACTATAATTCCAACCGGTAATAAAACTAAAAACCGAAAGTGGGCGAAATGGGGGTAGGAATCTCTACACCCCTCCTCTACCCCATCCCAACCTTCCTTCCTGTGTCTATTCTGAAATATTTTATCTATTAGATCTGAAGGAGTCCTGATATTTTTGGTGTTATTCATTCATATCAATACCCATAACAGGATGGAAATAAATTAATAATCCTATGTGACCGGTTTTTTTTTGTGTTTTTTTTTTTGGTTTTTCTTATAGAAATTATTGCTCTGTGATGTTTTTTACATTGAGCTCTTTACCAGTAAAATTTGAATATTCATAGTTGAATGTTTTTTTTTGTCTTGACGGAATTATTCCCGACTCCATTTTTACTTGACAGAATAATATATACACATATATATACATATATATATATATATATATATATATATATATATATATATATATATATATATATATATATGAAGATATCAGTTTTAAAAAAATTTATGCTGTCTATTGAAAGATCATAATTATTAATCATAATAAATTTAAACTTAAAAGATGAAAATGTCAGCTAAACAATTCTGTTTCCTTCATCATCGCAAAATCGAGGTAAATATTCAATTAAATATAAAAATAAGAAACAAGTAAGGAAAGGAAATAGGAATGAGGGAAAAGAATTAACTGGAAACTCTACAAAGTCCAAGCAAGCACTCACTCTTCAATGGGCCAAAATGCAAAATGGTTTGATTGTTCATCGATGGCCCCGGAGAATGGGGTTTATTCCCAGATCGATTCGTACCAAAGAATCAAAAAATGGTAATTGATGCCTCTTTGCTTAACACTCAGCATCGTAAGGTACCGATCAAGCTAGAATGAAACAATCCAGAGAAAGGAATAGTGACCTCCCTGACACCTCGATGTTGAGAAAGAAGCCTTTAGGTCGCCCAAGATTATAATTAGCCAACTTTCTATCCATCTATTCCTGTTGGACGCAAGGATTAAAGTGCTTTACTGTGGCCTTGGAGTAAGAGTGTTAGAACTCTAGTCACACTATTATGTTTACTTTCGGACTAATACCCTTGGAAACGGTATGAACCCCTTTATTCAACTAAGAATGGGATAACTATCCGGAGCACCTCCTCAACAAGTATGTCTTAAGAATTAAATAATCCACGAAGATCGGTATGCTTTAAAAAAAAAGAAATCAAACAAATAAATATGTTTCTATCTCTAATGTTCTTCATCACCTTCGATTGTTTTTTTTTTGTTTGTTTTTTTTTTTTTGTTGTCTTTTTTGGTTGTGTTTTTACACATCCGACAACTTATTTGCATTATAGATAGCACACCCATTTAAGTCTTTTTCACTTCTAGGTTACTTGTAAATTTTTTACAAATTTTATTTGTTTCTCTTATCTCTATATAGATTTCTTTGATCCATTCCCATCTGAGGAAAATAAACACATTATCCTTCTCCCAATTCTCTTGACTGTTAGCTTTATAAATTCACCATGGCGTCGATCATATTGCTTATTGCAAATGTCACTAAGACAACATCTTCACAAGAATGCAGGTGTTAGAATATCCACTCAAAAGCCAGGAATATTCCATTGTGCTAATATATTGGGCGGTTGAATTTTCCATGTTTATCTTAGTGAATAGTCAAAATTCACCAGTGTTTTTAATATATTTTTCAAAATCTTGAATTAAGAGTCGTGTCTCTTTATTTTATTTCCATATCAGTGGAACTAACAAAATGCTAAGTAATTAGTGTGGTTATTAAGTAAATTAATTTTTTTTATTGATAGTTGATTATATTAAGCATTTTAATATTTGTTTTGGTTGTAGATTGGTTACAATTCTTTGTGTTAGTGTTTTTCCTCGCAAAAGATCTTATAGTGTAATTCTTGGTCGTGTTTCACATATTTCTTTGTAGTTCACTGGAGTGGTGATGTGTTTTCAAATCATTATTCAAGCCGGATGTTTTTAGAAATAAACAAGATATACCATCGACTTAGGATAAGATTCAGTTAAATTAGATAAAAGTTAATGACTCGTGTTTTAATATGACATGTTGATGCAATAATTAAGAAGATATTATATAAGTAGATAATTTTGTATTCATTGGGCCATTGAGTGTTAAAATCCAAAGGATTTGATGGAGAATCATAATCCTAGAGATGAAGCATGTGCGGAGTATTATTTATTACCATTATTCCCAGAACTACACTGACATGGGATGGTTGTACTTTTTAGCGTCCTCTCTAAGAGTCGAACAGATCTCTTTACAATCATTCATATTCGACAAGAATATTTAATGCCATATAACTGTAAATCATTTCTATTAACAAAAGTCACTAGAGGCGAGAAATGTCTAGTACGGATTAATATTAGTTACTCGAATAAATAACTTTATTTACAGAAATGACAATTATGAAATAAAAATAGCTCTGCGAAGCCATATAATTATTAGTATTAGATAGGAATTCTTGAAAACATACAACTGTGTACAAATTATTTATATTTGATAGAAATATTTGATATCATATAACTTTATAGATACTGCGTTAAACTCTTAACAGCAAAATAAATATAAATATAAATGTATACTGTATGCAATTCCCTAATTTCTAGGCATAAAATATCCCCAGATAAGTTGGCACGCCATTATAATAAATCAAGGATATAATAAGATATTTCATTGATATATTTTATATAATTATAGATTCAAAGATACATACTCTAATATAATGGCCTAGGGATTTCGTTTTATGCCTTTGGGTTTAGTTAGGCTGAGAACCTTTCGGCTCAGTGCATGGGTTAGCTAGGTGCAAACATGAGCGCATGTTCCCACGCGCACACGCAGTGCGGACGTGTCACTCAGAGATGTCACAATAGAAACCCGAGATGGGAAACGGGTTTCGGGCGTGCGAATGACGTCACGCACCGGAAGCGCACGGAGGATTTGGGGAATTTTGAAAAAGTCAGTTGAGTTCTGCCTCGGGAGAAGACGGTTGGCTTTCGCTTGTTCGTTGAAGCCAGGCTAGTGGCCTTGTGGCGGGTGCCACACATGTTGGGGTGGGGAGCAAATGGAAAAGTCATCATAGAAAGATTGCGCATCTCTCTTCCTTATGTGGAAACCTTTAACTCAAAGGTAATAAAAAGGTTTCGTAGCTGAACTAAGAAGTCGTTACGTGTTTTTCGTGTTTCGGGATTCCTATATTATATGTATATATGTTATGAACATTCTATATACGTTTCACATATCCATATCATGGGTATGGTACACATACGTCTTCAGTTCAATCGCTGTCATCGTCAATTAGCATCTGTAATTTTTTCGACAAGGTTCAAAAATATTATCATAACTTGAGGTAAAGTTAAATTTTTTATAGGGCACAAAGACATAATCATTTATTGCTACGTTTTTTGGCTTGGTTTGTTGGGTTTTATGGCATATCAACTTTTGTAGGTTATTTAACGCCAAATCCATTTTTATGTAAATAATCTGTTCTATTTAAAACAATTCAGTTTAGCATAAGTACACAGTTTAATGGGCAAAAACATTTCCATTTCAAACTATTCAAGCTGTTATATGTAACAATTCAGTTGAGTGTAAATACAGTTTTAATGTTGAAAAACAGTTCTATTTGAAATAATTCAGTTAAGCATAAGCACCCAGTTTAAATGCAAGTACGGTTTAATTTTCAAAAACTTTTCTATTTCAAGCTATTCAGTTTACTCAAACAATTCATTTTAGCATAAGTATGCAGTTAGTTCTATTTAACCCATAGATAGGGCCCTATCAGGTGCTACCACTCCGGGCCAGGGAGGACCGGGGAGCTATGGCAATAAAGGGGCACTACGAATTCCCCAAAGCTCTAGCACTGCTGGAAGCTCACCATCAGATTGTTTAGTGTCATATCCAGGACACTCGTTGTGGGGGTGGTCTTACACCTCTGCAGAGGTGCAGTCAGCGTATTCTACAGCCCCAGCCGACTGGGCAATACGTTTTTTTAACGATATGCCAGAAAAATCTTTAAATTAATATATAAATTTTAAAAAAAAGTTTCTGAATACATGTAAAAGAACAATTAACTGAATGTATTTTTTAATTGATATTTAAAAATTATCATTCACAATTTTGTATAAATTGACCTCAATATTGTAGAAACCCTTTCAGTGAGGATTAAAAATTCCTTCCACCAAAAGTGGTATCACACTAAAATGCATCTAGTAGTGAGACTTTATTTCAGTATATCTGGGGAAAGTAGAGAACATCTTCATTGTCATTTCTCTCAGTCCCATCGTGAGCCGGAGTTTTAGAATCTGTTATGGATCAAATTTAAATATTAAATTTATTCCTATTCGATTGGATCGTATGCCGTTATTTATCCTACGCCGCACCAGCGTACGAATATGGCACAAGGCCGTTTTTAAGGTGGGTCCTATCGCAGGACCGAAGCCCAACGCGGCAGGCAGTTCCAAAAATGCCTCGGACCCCGTCGGCATTCCCCTTTTCGGGGCGCCTCAGGCGCCGGGCGATAAACCCAACCCCTCCGAAGAGGGTTAAAGCCTGGGGGGACGGCCCCCTGAGGCCAGAGGTGATGTATCCAGTGGTGGAACACACCCGAACAGACTGTGCGGCACGCAATCACAGCCGGTCGAGAGCGCCCCACCACAGGACACAAAAGAGCGCCAAAAAGCGCGCCATTGGAACGTATGCCATAAAAATCTAAAGAAACAACAATACAAAAATGTAAATATTAACATACAATGAACACGGTTTACAAATTTCCATGTATAAAATGACATTTGACTTGTTCTCTTGACAGTAAATCAAGCTACAAATATAATTATTTTTTTTATTAATTTGCATAAATTACAAATAATATTTGAATCGTATTTCTTTTGTTTTATCTAAAATTAGTTTTCTTCGCAACTACTCAGTCTGCTACGTTAAAATCTGTCTTTTAATATTTGCTGGGAAGTGATTTTTTTTTAACTCTCGTAATTTTGTTTCTTTTGAATATTTTCTACTTTTTATTAAGTCATTAGATGCTATGTTTTTATCTTCTAACTGGTTTCTCTGTTTGTATTTTTATCTTATGGACAATATTTATTTCTCTTTCGTGTTATTTTTGTAATTTTCCTTTAGAATGTGTGACGTTTGCTAGCAATCTTTTGCAGTTCCATAGCAGGGTACTCTTTTTAGTATTAATTCTTTTTTCCAAGTTGTTCCTAATTCTGAGGGCCCTGGCATCATTGGGTGACTTCACAAACAAAGAAAGAGAGAAAACGAGAAAAAAAGAAAAAAGAAAAATGAAAAAAAGATACGAACAAACAAACAAACAAATTATATTAAAAATTACTGTCTTCTTTGCTTATATTAGAAAACCGTTCTAAACAAGTGCAATTTTATTCAAAATATGCTTGTAGCTTTAGTGAATTGAAAACAAATATCATGTTTACTTATCTCTTAAAGATGATGTGATAATACCTTGTTAAATATTGTCATCAGAGATTAAAACAAATAGATATATTGGACGTCCATAAAGTCTCTCCATTAAAAAAGTTAACACATTGCAAAGGCAATTCATGAGATTTTGTTTTCAGATTTGTTCAATATACACACACTTTATCAAATTTTTTAATCACGTCTTATTTTCGCATTTTACATATCCAGTTGATTAAAAATGTACTGATAAACGAACATTTAAAATGGATACTCCTCAAGAAAGGGCAAAATATGTCATGGTTTATTGGAATACAATCGAATACGCAGACATGTTTAACAGATATCACTTCCCTAAATTTTATTCAATGGGTTTATGTTAAAAAAGAATGATTGGGAGTATCACCGACCTAAAACAAATGATAACTGATGACATTGCCAACATAGATGAAGCTATGCTATGGAAAACAGCAAAAATTCGAGTTCCGTCTAGATGTACTTCGAGCAACTAATCGTGCCTATATATAGGTGTACCTAATTACGTGGTGCATTCAATATGATTCCAAATTTTTTTGGTACAGGCACTTAAAATTGCCGTAGACTCTTGAAAATTCAGTATGCTATTGCTATACATCTTATGAGATGACTGACAATTTTTTTATGATTCCAGCTTAACTGAAAAGCTACAGCAGCAATTGGAATACACCCTACTAAAGCTTGATTGTCCCAGCTGGTGAATTTCAAAAATGCAATCTGGACGTGAGGACACTTTAGAAGAACGATATGTAATAAAATTCTGTTTTGAACTTGGAAAAAATGCCACAGAAATGTATGGAATACTTCAGACTGCTTTTGGACGTTCTTGCATGAATCGAGCATCAGTTTTTGAGTGACGTAATAGATTCAAGGACGGCAGAGAGTCTATGAGGGATGATAAGAGTTGTGGGTGGAGTAAAGAAGTCAGAACACCAGAGTTTATTGGCCAAAGGATTAGAGTAACTATGTTGAGGTTTTAAGGGAGTTCAGTAAGAGATTCCGTCGGGAGAGGCTCGCACTCTTCAAATCGGGTCAGTGGCATTTCCACCAGGACAATGCACCAGTCCACAACTCCACCCATGTCACAGACTATTCGACCAAGATGGGCATCAACAGTTCCTCAGCCTCCCTATAGTCCAGACCTGTGACTTTTGGTTATTCCCTAAGCTCAGAGGCTGTCGTCATGAGACCATTGAGGATTTGAAAGAGGCTGTGATGAAGGTCATTGACACGCTCACACAAAAGGACTTCCATGGGGCCTTCCAGAAGTTGTTGGAACGGTATAACAAGTGCATTGCAACCGAAGGAGGTTACTTCGAAGGGGACTAGAGATTCATGTGTGTATTATCAATAAAAATGCCCATACGATAAAAGTCTGGAAACTTATTTAATGATCCTCGTAATTAATATTAATCAAATATCAGCTCCTCATTTATAGGAATTCACACGTAGGTGTCTGTTTATTTGCTTTTGCTTTGCATATGTTTTTTTTTTTTTTATAATGAATAGATTTCACGGGTACTGTATCAAAAAAGAATGTACAATTTGTTCGGTCAGAGAAAATTGATGATGTACCAGGATGCATCAATCGTTCCATAGTTTTAAATCAGCATTATTCTTAGCTGACTTATATGGAAAAACTGCAGCATAGTGCCAGAACTATATTAATATACGCTTGCTGAAAACGTAAGAAACATACAATTAATAATCAAATGATGTTATTTTAAAATAAGTTGACCTAAAGATAATTTATTCACAGAGTTATCATGCTTCAATAGAAGGCAAAAGAACGTGCATTACAATGTTTTGCACATGTAAAATTGTCAATAGATGGTATTGAAATGTTAGGAAAATTTCGCAGTTTAACGCTCAAATTTTGCATTGAGTCTCTTGTAAAATCAACAATAGAACCAGGTTCAACAAATCAGTTTTAAATCAAGCAGTAAAAGCAGGTGATGCTTAACTTTAAAGCGGCTTTTCAATATATATTATCGATTGAATTTCTTAGAGCAAAACGATGATCTAATTTTGTATAACATACTTGTAGTAGTTACGGTATATATTGCATAAAATGAAATAAATATTAAATTGTACAAGATTATGGATCATACATGTTCTTACGTGAGGAGTGAAATGCAGTTTAAAATCTATTAATTTAACAGTATTGTTATTGGGATAATTCATTTCGTTGGTTTTTCATGTTAGATATATTTCGAATGTTACATTCATTTTTATATAGCAAAATATATGGTTACTTAATTCTCTCTTACTATCTCTCTGCCACTTTCTCTATTGCAAGTCTTTTTTTTAATGCATTTATCCAAACCCTCACCCACTGGAAAAAATTAAGACAAGTATAATTTTTGAACGAAGAAAAGCTGGTTTAAGTTCAGATTGTCCCTCTACTTGACGTTTGAATCAAGGCTGAAGAGCCCAACTTTCCCTACGATTTTCCCCTACCTGAAGGAATAATATATGGATTCATGCCTTTCCTTGGGTCATAAGAACGAAAGATTTTTACACGGATCTCTGATTTCATTTCTTTAGACGATGTCCTTTACTCTTATAATTCATCTCTCTCTATCTCTCTGTCTCTGTCTATCTATCTATCTATCTCTCTCTCTCTCTCTCTCTCTCTACATATATATATATATATATATATATATATATATATATATATATATATATGTGTGTGTGTGTGTGTGTGTGTGTGTGTGTGTGTGTGTGTGATATCCGTTTATATAAATTATTGTAAGTAAAAAATCTATTCTGTACCTTCCCCAAGCAATTTCTACATTATATAAAGTAAAACCATGATTTTTATCTGATTATGAATATATCATTTCACTTGCAACGTATATATTATTTTGACATGAACTGGTTACAATTTCTTATTTTACACATCTTTGCAATTTCCCAAATTATGCCTTCTCGCCTTGTTAGTACAGATGTAAGAACTCAGATTATATTCACTATGAAGAAAATCTAATTAATTTCTGAGAATTTAGCTCTTAGTGACTTTATTTTTGGGTTCTTGCCAAATCTACAATCCTAAGGCTTTTACGCTCTCTCCCAGCCCCTTCTCTCTCTCTCTCTCTCTCTCTCTCTCTCTCTCTCTCTCTCTCTCTCTCTCTCTCTCTCTCTCTTGTGGATAGGAAAAATGTCCGAGTTGATATTTGAAAATCATTTGTATAACAGAAGATGTCAATATACAATGTTTATTTTATACAGAAAACAGCGATGGAATACAGCGATTTATAAAAGAACAAAAAATAAAAATAAAATATATTGAATACTCTTAACAATTTTTTGAGGGAAAAATACAAAATAGTGCCTCTTTTTTTCCATATTATCGATAACAAATAAAAAAAGAAGAATGGCGTATAGATCAAGTTTCCAGCAAGAAATTACTTTTTTTTTTCATATCGCCACCACTATAAAACAAAAATAAACAAACCTTTATTGCCTTTTGGTGGGAGCTTAGAATACGCTGACTGTATCTTCAGCAGAAAGGCAAGATTACTACAAAAGGAGTGTGTTCATTATGATACTTCTATGAAATTTGATATTGAGGAATATTGCAAAGAATACTTTGTTTCAATAGTTTATTCGTTGCTTAGTTGTGTTTTATGTCATATTAACCGTTTTTGGTTGTTTAATGTTAAATCCTGTTTGTACATGTATATTAAATATATGATTTGTAAACGAATACTTTCGAGGTTATATTATTTTGAACGAGCTTGATCTCCTTTGTTTTCACACAGTTAAATGGTTTAAAATATATATATCTATCTTTAATATTTTTATTTGACCACTGTTAAATGGTTTTGAAATATCCTGTGAAGCACTGATGATTCCATTTAACATCGGGGATTTATTTGCACACAGTTAAGTGGTTTGAAGTTCAGAAAATGATTACATATTTCTACTGGACCCATCAATGGGAACCTAACTAAACCCCACCATCACCATCAGATACTACAGTGTCATATTCAGAAAACTCGTTGGGTGGTCCTAACTAATTCCAGAAATACAATCGGCATATTCAACCGCTACTGTTTTCCGGTGCCCGCCTGGTATTCTTGTCGGGTGATGATCAATGGCAATAAAAGATTCACATTCCACTGGGCGTTCGAGAACCGTGAATCCATGACCACCAAGGTCACTTGGCATAAGTGACGGGTGACTTAAAAATGTCGAGAACAGTTCAAATTACACATGACCTTCGAGCCTATTGAATATATGACCACTATTGACCAGTAGCTTACGAATCTCGGTTCACACTCGACCTCCCCTTCCCTCATTCCGCACTTAAAAAAAGATTTTGTATCAAATCAAACTGACTGGTCTGTTCACCATTTACGGAAAACTCAGGGACATATATTTCAAATTATGGACATTTTAAACTTAATTGGTATTCTTATTAGGATGATTTAGTTTTATGAAGAAGACCAATTCATGTTTTATCAATGCAACAAGAAAATGACTGCTACACGTAAAATGTGTTTGTCATTTTCACAAGCGAAAAACCTTGGGTATATATAATGAAATATGATGCTTTTGTTGAAGATCATTTCTTTTAAATTTTCTACACCTATATTCATGATTAAACATCTAAATTAACCTCTGTCTGTCTGTCTGTCTGTCTCTTTCTCTCTCTAACGAAAGCATGGACAACTATCGATAGGCTCTCGATCATATGGAAATCAGACCTGACCGATAAAATGAAACGCAGTTTCTTCCAGGCAGCGGTTGTATCGATACTACTATATGGATACACTACTTGGACGCTAACTAAACGGCTGAAGAAGAAGCTAGACGGCAATTACACAAGAATGTTGAGAGCAATATTGAACACGTCCTGGCGTCAAAACCCCACAAGACACCAACTATATGGCCACTTGCCTCCCATCACGAAAACTATACAAAGTAGACGAACCAGACACGCAGGACACTCCTGGAGAAGCAAGGACGTACTCATCAGTGATGTACTCCTATGAACCCCCGCATATGACCAAGCAAAAGCAGGAAGACCAGCTCGAACATACATACAGCAGCTATGTGAGGATACGGGATGTAAACCTGAAGACCTGCCAAAAGCGATGAATGATAGGGAGAAGTGGCGAGAGAGGGCCAGGGATATCTGTGCTGGCGACACGACTTGATGATGATGATGATGATGATATATATAATTATTATTATCATTTACTCTTTAGAGTTTTTCACATCAGTATTAGCAGATGGTTTTTCACTGGAGTTTGAGTGACATTATGTCCCTTTAAGTCTCCAGGACTCTTCTTAGTATTCTGGCCGTTGTCAGTAATGCTGTCATTTGGATAGTTTCTACCCGTCCGCCAACTTGTAAGCCCTGCAGACCTTTTAATAATCCTTTAGTTATTGTGCCAAAAGCACAAAATCATAATTGGTACAATCGTCACTTTCATGTTCCACAGCTTTTTCAATTCTCTCGCAAGGTCGAGGTACATATCCTTTTTTTCACATTCTTTCAGTTTCATTCAGTGGTCCGCCGGGACATGAAAGTCGACAATTTTGCAAATTCTCTTTCTTTTTGATGATGATTATTATCATTATTATTATAATTATTATTATTATTATTATTATTATTATTATTATTATTATTCAAGAAATATTGATACCAATTTTTTTCAGACACTTATTCTGATCAGCCTTTTTCTGCGTTTCCTTTATTCAACTGTCTGATTGGGTTGTGATTAAAAGGCAGTTAAAATTTAAGAAAAAAGGTTTTGCTAGCACAAACTATTTGTTTAAAATGCTTCATAATTAAAATAAATTGCGTACGTTTTTACAGTTGAAAATCGATTTTTCTCGAAAACGCGTGAATAAAATATATCTTTTTGATTAATACTCGAAAAAGAATTATCAGTTTAAACGTATAATTCTAACAAAAAAAAAAATTAAACTTGTAAACTATGCTGCTATGATTATGAGGATGATGACAAACAAACATTATTAGTTTAAGCATTCGTTGCGATAAACAAAATATGAAGAGCCCTTAACATTCTTAGTCCAAATGAAATTAACTTCTTTAGATTAATGATAGCGTTTAAGTCGATATGTTCTTGACCTCTCGTCCATAGTATGATTGATTCTTTTTTTCTTCTTACTTGTTAATCATCTGATGGAAACAGGGTGTATTAGAAAGATAGTTTCTCGGTGATAAACTGATATATTTAAGTAATCACCATTAAATGTTTTACTATGAAACAGTTCATTATGAGTAGTAATACTTTCTTGTTAAATCAATTTTTTAAATCATCTATTTTTTTTGTAGAAAACCTTTAAAGTTTTCCCAAACAACACCCAAATCATTAAATAAGCTAATAATTAGATTTTCAATTTACTTAAAAATATCATCTCTTCATAAGGTGATGAGTAAAGTAGATAAAAATAAACAAAATATTACACTGTTCGGTAATATTTTACATCTGTGAACTAAGTAACTCAGGATTATACTGATTATATTTTTAGTTTATGTGTTTTAAGTGAAAAGTGATAAATTTAGCAAGAGTAAGTCTACATTGTCTACGTTATGCTCAGAATTTTGTATGAAAAATGACTGAGAAAAACAATGATGTTACTATAAAAACAGGTCTTAAACGAAGATTTAAGGAAGGAAAAATAAATAATTTTTTTCTTAAGTAAATGCCAAACGTCAATTTTTTAATATCATGTAGGATGCGGCAGAAATACCTCCCACAGTTTAAAAGGTCACGTTTATCGCATCGATGAATTTTGGTAATTCCTAATGGTTGCTCCTGTTAGAAATAAATATCCCTTCAATATAATTTTTCAAAGAAAAATAAAACTAATTATAAAATTTAAATAAATAAATGAATAAATAAATAAAATAAATATAACTTCACGCAGGTCTTAATTTTTATGAATAATTAAAAAGACGTTTTTTATTGGTTAAGAATAAAAAGCTGTCTTTGTGCATATATTATTTTTATGAATAAAAAAAAGACGATTTTTTAAAAAAAAGAAAATCAACAAAACTTTTCAACAAGGAAAGGCAGCGCTTTTAAAGGACGTTGCTTCAATTTGCCAACGTTTAAAAAAAAAAAAAATAGGGAATACATCTTCGAAGACAACAATTTTTCGAAAAGGGTACATGAAGACCTAAACTAAGTGTCAATTTAATTGTGCTTTTGTTTGGGTTTATATATGTGTATTAGTACTTTAATATGTGCAATGAAATTTGACTTGGCTGTGTGTTATTTATTCTCCAAGAAGGTTTACAAAAAAATAAGTGTTAGGTTGGATATAATTTTCCAATACATCATAAAGCTAATCTCTCATAATCTGTTTTACAAGTTAAGATCGGTTAAGATTATGGCTTAGACCGGTGCACACCGTGTTTTTTTTCTGTTGAAACGTTTTTCTCGGACTGTCTAATTTCTAATTTCTAAGCAGAGTTTTATCTTTTTCTGTTTATGTGAAGTCGGAAGGATGTTACGCTTGATAGAATTTTAAACCAATAGAAGTATTGATTTTCAATCCGGAACAACAAACCTACGGTGTGCACCTACCCAAGCCATGATATTAACTTACCGTATCTGAAAAAAAAAAAAAAAGGTATAACGTTAGCTTAATGGAACTAACATTACCACTGGCCTAAGTTTACTTTCAGCTCAAAAAAGACAGTTTAAAATGTTTGAGATATTTCTACTGCACCCTGTATTTTGGAGCAATCAACTTGAATGAGTATTTGCAGTTTGATTTGCTTTCATTATTGTTTCTATTAAAAGCAACTTTTCCAACCCAACCGAGTCAACACAATGCCATGCTTTCTTTTTTTCTGTTAGAATAAATATTTGATTTTTGCAGGGAGACTTCGCAGTAATGTTTTTTAAAGATGTTTTCATACTGAATAAAACTATTAATTGCATATTTTTCATTTGTTATCTTAACTCTGAAGTTTCTCATTTTTCAATAATTTGCAAATGCAATAAGGACTACTTTTTAAAAAAAAAAAAACTAAATAAAATGTCAACCCAAAAAAACAAACTCATTGATGAGCTGAAATTAAAGACATTTGTAAACTAAGAATTACTGAAATAGAAATTTGAACTCAGAGCACAAAAAGAGAAAATAAAAAGGTAATATGACATTATCTATAGGTGGGTACAACAATTTTTGATTGATTTGGTCAACATGTCTAAGGTTATTTTATGTCTAGATATTAGGGAATCACGTTCATTTACATTTATATTGGTATCTGAACAGTTTTTATTTAAATACAGTTTCAATAATATCAAGTCTTCCGAAATTATAAAAATAATTTACATACAGTTTGATGTTTTACGTCTTTCTAGCATATACTAATAATTATATTATTCCAGTTAATTATTTCTTTATTAAAATTTTTATTGTTCGTATCCTGATATATATTTTCTAATGCAACCCGGTAACTTTTTAATAGTCATGTTTTGACTTCATTTTTTTATAGAAATTATGTTTTACAGAAGAAAAAAAGTTCATTTTTTTCCTATCTTAAGACACATGCTTTCGTGCCTGGTCTTCTGTAGTAAAAATGTTCGCGGTAACTTCAAAATAAAATTACATTGATTTTTTTTTTTTTGTAATGCGGGGTACATGATGGTACGCGTAGACTCATGAGATCCTTTTATTAGAAAAGGTTGTCTATGCTTACATAAGAACTTCCAGTAACAATTCTTAATACACATAATTTACATTGTTCAGTCGGCTGAGGCTGTACAATACACCGACTTCTTCCCTGCAGAGGAGTAAGACCCCCCATGAGTGTCCTGTTATGACACTAAACAATCGGATGGTGAGCTTTGGGGAATGCAGAGTACCTCTTCATTGTCATCGCTCCCAGGTCCACTTTAGACCGGCGTGATAGCACCAGATAGGGTTCTATCTCTGAGTCAAATAGTACTAAATTGTGTACTCATGCTAAACTGAATATTTTAAATCTGAATTGTTCTAAATGTAACTTTTTTGGAGATTTAACTATGTACGAACAAAAGCAATACTTATACTAAACTGACTTGTTTGAAATAGAACTGTTTGACTAAATTGAATAACTTGAAATAGAAATGGTTTTGACAATTAAACTGTGTGCTATGCTAAACTGAATTGTTTGAAATAGAACTGTTTATTTGCGTAAAAAGGGAGTTGGCATTAAATAACCAACAAATGTTGATATGCCATAAAACCCAAACAAACAATAAACAGGATTTTTAGTTATATGGCATCGAAAAGTCCAACTAAATGCAAACAATTTTTTAACAGATCTAATTGACCCATTAAAGGGATCCAAATACATACTACCATTCAAACGAACTGGAAATAATTGCAAAAAAAGGGCATTCGACTCTCCGCAAATTTACAGAATAGGAGATCCACTAAACAGATAAAATTTAGTACTGTGTCCGGTACACACTTTTTTTTTTTGGCAGGGAGAGAGATTGGTCTTATCCTACAGCAGAGGTACAATCAGTATCCTTTATCCTTTCTTCAAATTATGTAATCAGATCGAAGAAAATGTGTGAAGATAAATTGAATGATAATATTAATTCACATCTTCAAAAGATGGAGAAAATAGCTATCTTCATATATAACGGAATTTATGGTGTACAAATCGAGCTGTAATCTGGGTTCAATCCCAGGTCGCGTCATACCAAAGACTTTAAAAATGCTACTTGATACCTCCTTCCTTAACACTAAGCAATATAAAGTATGTATCAAGGGCAAAGTGGAGCAATCCAAGGAAAAGAGTAGATCCTCCTCTACACCTCGGTGTAGTAGCTATTGAAAAAGGAGCCTTAGGGTCACCCTCGACTACGGTCGCCAGCTTTACTTACTTTCAAATATTTGCTCAAATTTCTGTTTTAGACATATTAGGTCGATTTCCAAATACAGAGAAGCCTACTGTTAGGCCTAGTAACCTTATTTTAGAATGTTATACCATATAATTACAGTAATCATGTTAATGTGTGCCTATTGAAAAAAAAAATCATTATGTCTCATTTAAGTGAAATTATTCAAATGGCGCACGTACTTTTTCTCTGAAAACAGAATTATATCAGACATATATGAAACATTCAAATTTTCATACTCGAGCTTATGTTTATATGAATTTACAATCAATTGCGCAATCACGAAAATGCGCTGATAAAAACAAACAAACTGGCCCCTTAGGTGCTCTGTTATTCTGCTCAGTGTTTAAAGTCAATGAATCAGCAATTTGAAATGGCATTTGATATATCATTAATAAAATACTGAATTTCTATTATATTTGTATTACTTTTAATTTATTGCTGTTAATTTGTTAAATAGTTTCGCTAAACAAGATTTTAAACTGTTAATATTTTTGGTAGTCAGCTACAGTTTGCGTAAGTATTATATATCAATTATTAGGAGTATTATTCCTCTAGTTGTGTCATATACTAGCTTAGCAGGCGACGATGAACTAAGAAGATTTAATGCGGTCGAAAGATAACATCAACAAAGTGGTTTCACAGGAAAGAGAAAAAATAAGATGATGGTGAGAATATAATTTATTGCCTATGGATAGAGAGAGAGATAATTCCGTTCGTAGATAAGATCAACAAATTACCGGAAAAAAACGGAAGTATGTAAGTTCTGATATAAGCCAATACGTGAGGCGAAGTGGATGTTCATACTTCCGCATGGGTTTTGAAAAAGGCAATATAACGTTTGAAATTTTAGACTGAAGGAGAGATCCACTAGTTTCTCAAGCGAAGGGAGACACCTGCGGGTCACTCAAGCAAACATGTCGTGTTTTTCTCCGGCCGTCGCACTACTTTAACAAAAACGGTACCTGCTACAGAAGAAAGATATGTACGAACGAACTCTGACTGTATTCTTACAACACGCAATCGTCGCCGTCAAAGAATAAAAATATAAATTATATTCTCATATATCTACGAGTTGTTTGTTGTTTGTCCAGCGATGCAATATGCGACAGTTGAGCAATCTCTAACAAAGGTTTGAATATCAGCCCAGCTATATCATTTTATTCTTCATTTGCAGATATTTTCAGGCTGAAAAAATCCACTTGCAAACCGCTGTATATGGTACCGGCACATCGGTCTTGGGGGTAGAGTGTTTGCCAACAGTATTCGTCGCACGCCCCACCAAACGGACGAGTGTGGTAAAAGGCTTTTTTATGGTGGGTCCGGGTACAGGGCCGTATCCCAGACCCACCCAACATTCCCCAAAATGCTTCTAACCTCGTCGGCATTACCCTAAAAAGAGGCGCCTCAGGCGCCATGCGATAATGCTAGCCCCTCCGAAAAGGTTTAGAGCCGTAAAAGACGCCCCCCTGAGACTTGAGATATGTCAGTCAAGAGACGTGTCACACTCGACCAGATCCCTGACATTGATACCACGGCCGGTCCAAGTGTGACCCATCAACTGGATCCAGCTGATTAAATCAGAGTGTTCGCCCATGGCCCGGGAGATAGGGGTTCGAAGCCATGTTGAGTCATACAAAAGATTCAAAAAATTGTATTTGATGTCGCTTTGCTTAACACTCAGCATTATACGGTATGGATCAAGGGTAAAGTCGAGTAATCCAGGAAAAGAGCAGAGCCCTCCTCTACACCATGGTATTATAGCTAATGAAAAAGGGGACTACAGACGCAACTTTACTTATATATACCTATATCATCATCATGTCGTGCCACGAGTATGGATTTCCCTGACCCTCTCTCTCCATTCGTCTTTATCATCCATCTAGACTTCATCCTGCGTCCCTAAAGGGCTGTTGTTTATAGGTTCTAACCGAACGTCCAACACCTGCTTGTTTGTGTGAAGTAATCCTCAGGAAAACATCGCTTATGAGTTCAGTTCAATCAGGAAAAGTAAGTAAAGTTGGTAACCATAGTCGAGGTTGACCCGAAGGATCCCTTTTCAATAGCTTCAACACCGAGGTGTAGGGGAGGGCGCTACTCCAATTCCTGGATTGCTCCACTTTACCCTTGATCCTTACTTGTTATTGCTAATTTTGAATCTTTGGTATGACTCGACCAGGGATTGAAACCCGGTCTACCGGGCCATTGGCGAACACTCTACTCATTAAGCCAATGGAGCGTTGCCTAGTGGATTGAGTGTTCGCCAATGGTCCGGGTGACCGGGGTTCAATCCCAGGTCGATTCATATCGAAGACTTTTAAGTGGTACTTGATGCCACTTTACCTAATACTCAGCAATATAAGGTATGTATCATGGTTAAATGGAGCAATTCGGGGAATTGAATAGCACCCTCCTCTACACCTCGGCGTAGTAGCTATTGAAAAGGGAGCCTTCTGGTCACCCTCGACTACGGTCTCCAACTTTACTTTTACTCAGTCAGGAGACTATTGAAACTTATCTTTAAGGGTGGCGTCTATCGATGTGGAAAAATATGGCCATCGAAAGATACCATGACTCTCATTCAAACCTTGCGAAATACACACAAACACACACACACACACACACACACACACACACACACATATATATATATATATATATATATATATATATATATATATATAAGCTTGTCCGGATTTTTTGGCCACTAAACAAATATAAGGAAACATGGTTGTAATAGAAAAAAAAGTATCAACGTGAATAAATCAGCTATCTATATCAATCTTTTATATTCTTTCTAGATCTTATTATATTGGTTAATAATATAATCTGAAAGAAAAAAAATGTGGACATTTGATAAGCCTAAATCCAGGCAAAGCCAACAACGAAGAATACAATCTAAAGATAAGGAAAATAAAATAAAAAGAACCGCGAAAATATCAAGAGTGAAATATGGCGGCTGTTATCACACACTACTGAGAACGTCAACGTACGCTAAATCCATTATTTATTCCTACCGTCGTTATTTGGGCTGAGTCTGGTTAGCTGACAGGTTGGTTGGTTGGTTGGTTGGTCGGCGAGTCGATTGACTGACGAGTTTCTTTCTTAACCTTCCATCTGCCTCCGAGCTGTGATGGCTGTTTACAGTGGAAGATTTAACGTTCTGTCAGCTTATTGGGCTAATAGTCAGTAAAGATTTATCAAGCATAAATGCTTATCTCGCAGCGTCTCCTCCGAATACGCCCGCGAAACATTCTCATCGTCTTTAGCGTCTAAATTCATATAAACGGCTGCACATCATGCATAGACGCATGCCACTGTAGAATTTAACTAGTGTGCGTGTTGATGTCTATCCATATATGAGATAATCAAAGGTATGGATAGGAAGTTAATAGCCGTCATATTTTATTGAACATATTCGCGCCATCGGGACTGAATACGAATGTCGACGGAAGAAAAAAAAAAGAAAAAGAATTACAGCGTATAAACCCAACTCAAACAAAACACTTTTTAACATAATCTAGGTATATAAACAAACCTCTCAAAAAGGAAACATTATTATTTTTCTCCTCGTGAGTTTTTTCCCAAAAGCTTTAACTAATGGTTTTTCACTGAAGTCTGAGTGACAACAAGTCTTCTTCGATCTCCAAAACAAGTTTTCTATGTATCCTAATCGATTGTTGTTGCGCTGCGGCGTTGATGATTTCGACTCTTCTCGTCACATGTTGATCGAGTCTCTTTTTCAAGTTCCTTGTTTATTGTTCGAAGGGCTCCAAGTAGCTATTGTATCACAGGCACCTGCATGTTACAGAGCTTTTCAGATCTCTGGCAAAAATAATGTATGTGTTCAATTTTTTACCTTCTCGAAGTGATCTTCTGGCACAGGAAAATCCAGGAGATAAAAACCGGGGATAATTGGGTAATCCATGTTTATCTTAAGGCCCCATAAAATGTTATGCATTTCATTTTCAATGTCAGATTCTGATTTGTGTCTATAAGATTTGTCAGTATTGTGAAAATAATATTATTAATATTATCCTTATTTATTTTATTATTATGGGTAGTAGTTGTTGTTGTAGTATTAAAATTATTTAACTCTTCGTAAGTTTTTCACTCAAGCGTTAGCTGGTCTTTCATAGGAGACAACAAGACAGCAAGTCTCCTCAAGACTTCAGGTCCCTTCTCAGTATTGTGGTCGATCTTGATAATGCTGTTGTTTCGATGGTCATCAGTCATCCTCCGATTTCTTCTTCTTCTTCTTCTTCTTCTTCTTCTTCTTCTTCTTCTTATTATTATTATTATTATTATTATTATTATTATTATTGTTGTTGTTGTTGTTGTTGTTATTATTGTTGCTGTTGTTGCTTGTTTTTTCAGTCAAGCTCTAACATGTAGTTTTTTTAGAGGAATTATCTCCAAAAGTTATTCTATGTATTCTAGTTTGTAAATATACTATTTATAAGTTTGGTCAAACTACAGACTCTTGTAGAATTTCAAATGGATTATGTCTCCTTTCTAGTCATTTTTTGGGCGGGGTGTTTTGCTCTTTTTAAAAATATATATACTTTTGTGTTTGGTTTTTGCATTGGCTCCTTATATGATTAACTTTTTCCTCTCTATCACCACATTGCTTACATTTGCTATTTTCTTGTGTATTTTTGTTTTTTGCTGAGACATAATTAGTACTAATTTTTATTTTATTTAGTATGGCTATTTAAGGGAAATACTGTTTTTTTCTTTAAATTCCCTCTTCTTTGACGTGTCCACTATATCTCATGTTAATTTTCCATAGTCTGTTGCTTGACATATGCTAATGCAGAATTGTGGAATTTGCTGTCCCAGCGGACCACATTGTAAAATTGAAAGAAAGCGAAAAGAAGGATTCGTACCTCGATTTTGTAAAGGAATTGAAAAAAACTACGGAACATGGAAGTAACGGATATACCAATTGTAAGTGGTTCTCTTGGTACAGTCACCAATGCATTGGCACATGGACAGGAGGACATAGAAATAACAAGACGAGTAGAGACCTTCTAAACAACTGCATTATTAAGATCGACCGGAATACTGAGAAGAGTCCTGGAGACTTGAGGAGACTTGCTGTTTCTCAGACTCCAGTGAAAGACAACCTGCTAACGTTGATATTAAAAACTCTCAAAGTGTAAAATATTAATGAGGGTGTCAGTGATATCAATCCTAATTGGCACACATGAAACGTTCTCTAAATACTTGCAAATGGTGCTGGAAGAGCTGAACATCGGGGGATGAATGAAGGTAATCCAAACTATAGCATACAGGTCATCCAGAATAACAAGAAGTGTCCTGGAGAGTTGAGGAGACTTGCTGTCAATCAGACTCCATTGAAAGACCATCAGCTAAGAATTGTGTGAAAAACGTTCGCAAATTTATAATAATAATAATAATAATAATAATAATAATAATAATAATAATAATAATAATGAAAATGATAATGATGAGTACACCAAGCTTACCAAGGAATTGGAAAAATTGTTGAACATGAAAGTTGTAATATAATGGCCGAGGAATTTCGTTTTATATATATTGCCTTTCGGTTTAGTTAGGCTGAGAACCTTTCGGCTTATCGCATGCGGTAGTTAGGTGCAAACATGGGCGCAGGTGTTTACGTGCGCGCGCGGAGCGCAAGTGTCATTTAGAGATGTCACAATAAAAATCCCAGACAGAGGATCTGACCAGGGATGTGAGTGACGTCACGCACCGGAAGCGTGGGCTGAGATTTGAGAAAAGCCAGTTAGTTGGGTTCCTGCCTCGGAAGAAGAAGATTGATGTTCGCTTCGTCACCGAGGCCTTGTGTCGGGTGCGCACGTGATGGGAGGCAGATGGAAAAGTCAGCATAGAAAGATGGTATATCTCTCCTTATGTCGAAAAACCTTTTAACTCAAAGGTAATAAAAAAGTTTCCTACCTGAACTAAGAGGTCGTAAGTGTTTTTGTGTTTCGGGATTCCTATGTTATATATGACTATTTTATGAACATTATATGTACGTTTCAAATATTCCTGTATGGGTATGTTACAAAGTGACGATGATACCAATTATTACAGATGTTCTAGGTGCAGTCACCAAAGATTTATACAGAAGCGGGAAAACATTAAAATAAGACAACGAGTGGATACCATTCAAAATACAGCATTATTATTATGGACCAGAATACTGAGAAGAGTCTTGGAGACTTGAGGAGAAATGCTGTCACTCAAACTGCAGTGGAAAACCAAAAGCTAACGCTGGTGTGAAAAACTAATCACAGATAAAAAGACCACGGCAACAAGCAAGAATACTGAAACGGAACATCTAGAAATATTCAGACGAAACTGAAAAAGCACAGCAACTAGAACTAAAAAAAAACTTGTGGAGATCAACCAAAAAATACTGGCGAAAAAAGGAAGACTAAAACTAGACCAAACAATATAGACCAAACAAAACAAAGTTCTCCCAACAATTAGGGAAAGTATGGGAGAAGCTATATTAACAACCGGATGCAAAATTATTTGGGAGCAAAATATGGGAACGGAAAAATTATAATAAAAACGCTGAATCAATTTAAAAAACATGGAAACAGAGTTGCGAATGCTCAAAGAAGGCCCTCAGGTAAACACACGCCCCGAAGAGCTCAAGACAACTCTTAAAAAGATATAAAACTGGAAAACTCCGGGCCAAGATGGCATACGCGGATTTTGATTAAAGAAATTCACCACCATACTCGACAGTCTTGCTAAGGAAATGAATAAATGCATTCAGAAAAATGAGATATCCGAATGGATGACCAAAGGATGACTACATTAATCCAAAAGCCCCCTCAGAGAAACGGCTCCAAATAACTATAGACCCACAACGTGCAAAAGCATGATGTGAAAATACTATCTGCGCAAATTAGGGAGAAAATCTACAACCCATTGATAAGCCGAGGAATCTTCTCCAAGCAACTGCAAGAGAATTAGAGACACAGTGGAATTACTATTTATAGATCAACTCATCCTCAAGGAAAGTAAAACGAGACGGAAAAATCTACCAATACTATATTATTTGGTCTAGTCTCGGTATAGACTTACTATATGGCTCTCCAAAGCTGGATACTACACCGTCTCAAAATGTATAAAATACCCGATCAAGTCGTACACTTTATTGAAAAGACCATACAAACCTGGAGAGTGGAATTAAAAACAGGAGGAAAAGGCTTAATAGAGGTAAAGATCCAAAGAAGCATATTCCAGTGAGATGCACTATCACCATTTCTATTTACGGTAGCCATGGTGCCTCTCAACCACATCCTTAGAAAATGCACTCATACCAACTCAGTAAATCGCAGGAAAAGATCAACCACTTGATGTACATGGACAACAAGAAACTTTTTTGCCAAAAACGAAAAAGATGGGAAAAACTAATACAAACAGTGAGAATATACAGGTATGATATAGGAATAGGATTTGGTATTGACAAAACTGAGTAACATGAAAGTGACAATTATGCCAATCTTGATTGGTGCTTTTGGTACAGTCACCAAAGGATTATTAAAGGGGCTCGGAGACATGGAAATAAGAGGACAAGTGGAGACTATCCAAGCTACTACATTAATAAGAACGGTCAGAATACCGAGAAGAGTCCTGGAGACTTGAAAAGATTTGCTGTCACTCAAAATCAAGTGAAAGACAATCAGCTAACACTGATGTGTAAAACTCTCAAAAAGTAAATAATAATGGAGATTTGAGGAGACTTGCTGTCACTCAAACTCCAGTGACGAACCATCAGCTAATACTGATGTGAAAAACTCAAGAGTAGTAAATAATAATAATACTAAGAAGAGTCCTGGAGACTTGAGGAGACTTGCTGTCACTCAGACTCCAGTGAAAAACCATCGGCTAACGCTGATGTGAAAGCTCTAATGAGTGAATAATAATAATAATAATAATAATAATAATAATAATAATAATAATAATAATGATAATAATAATAATAGAAATAACCGATTCAAATTCTTTTAACATCTCAGTAAAACTCTTCACGAAAAAAGAAAGATCTTTTTTTCTATCAGCATCAACTTTATAATATAAAGGCTGCGAGACTGAGACTTTAAAAGCAATCTCTAGTGGATCAGGTAGAAAAAATGAATGAATAAATAAATAAATAAATAAATAAAATAAAATTACTCAGAGCAATATAGAAAAATATCGACAGATAATTATACAGTAATAAAAAGAAATAAAAAAATGAGATACTGGCAGATACGCAGTCGAGTGAAGTTTTTATTTTTATTAAGAAAATTTAAAAAATACTTAACTAAGTAGCTCTGCACATCTTTTCTTGAAAACAGATTGAAATAAAAAGTATAATTGCGGAGAATTAGTCTGTAATGCTGGCATGTCTACATACAAACGCAACAATTGTCTTCATATCAATAAATTATTAGTAATATGAGCAGCCAGTACATAACGTGTGTCTAATAAAGTTGCTTTAGGTGTTGCATGTGAAATCGTTATTTATATATTTCTGTATTATTTATGAAAAATAGTTTTATTTATCATAAGTGTTTTTTTTATATTTGTTTTTTTTTTTTGTTTGTTTTTTTTTACTAAGGAGTTTCTCTGGAAGTATCAATTGACACAATCGTCTTCACACACTTGAGTTTCTTTTGCTGATTTATTCTTTATGCATTTTTATTTTCACATAAGACTTTTTTTTTCTTTCATACAACAAAAAACTTCATGAAATCACTCGTCAATTTCTCATCACTTCAATTTTGTTGAATTTCGATATTCTTGGGCAGTTAGCCTTTATTATAATTTTCCATATAATACCACACACACACACACACACGCTTATATATATATATATGTATATATATATATATATATATATATATTCCTGGTTAGTGCATTTTTTACAGAGAAAAAAATAAAGACATTTCAAACATTATATTGACAAAATGTGTTTTTATTATTGATTCAAACATGCTTAAATGAAAGACTACGGCCAACAACAACAACACACACACACACACACACACACACACACACACACACACACACACACACACACACACACACACACACACAGAAGATTGTACGCAAAACGTTCGCAAATTGATAATAATAATAATAATAATAATAATAATAATAATAATAATAATAATAATAATAATAATAATAAGTACGCCGAGTTTATTGTGGACGCAATGATAGAAAATAAATATTTTCAAATGAGTAGATCCGCAGATAATTTCAAATTTGGTGCATACTCTTTATATTTATTTATTCATTTATTTATTAATCCAGCAAATCTCGAATAATTTGCTGACCAATTCCTTTTAATATATATATATATATATATATATATATATATATAGGAATTGGTCAGCAAATTATTCAAGAGAGATTGATATTTTAAAATTCGACTACTGTAAACAGACTTAACGACTGTCATTTTTTGCCTATGTAATAATAAGACAAAGGCGTTCTCTCATGATGGTTATCCCTTTATATAACGTAGAGCATGGTAGGATGTGCAACTGACTCATTTTCTGTAGTGTTCAAATTTAAATCTACCTACACTTTATCACTGATATTGAACGCTCTTTATTTATGAATACAACAAATGTAATATTTTCTTCACATTCAAATGGATTATTTGTTGCTGCTAGTACTATTTAATTTTTTTATATCTTTTTTTAAATTTTTACCATTTGCAGTTGTATTGTACTTTTTAGTTAACCTCTTTAATAACTCCCTCACTAATATATGATCTTCAGCTGCAAAAGCATTCGTTTTTAAAGTGTATATGACACTATTGCTGGTGTTAGCGATGGTTCTTGCACAATATCTTTACTTGTTGCTTTGTTTTTTGCTTTCTTTCATCAGTGATTTTTTTTCTGTAATAACGTAATTCAGGCAGCTGTCACGGTCGCACGTGAAGAGTAATTGTGTCTTCCTTCATCATAATCATCAGCGAAGGAAAAATATTTCAGCAGCTGTAAAAGTATTAGAAGCATAAACAGAAATGTAGAGGCAACGCCGCAGTTATCGACGCCATTAAAATTTTTCTGTTTTTTTCGTAAAGTTCTTGCGTTTACAGGCAGATTTAAACCTGTGTAATCCCACTGTTTAATAAGCTTTGATTAATACAACAATATATTAGTTGAAATTAGGAACCAGCAAGAATGGGTCCCTAATGTTTCCCAGGAAAAAAGAATTGCAAAGCAAGCGAACAGCAATCGAAATCCTGATTGCGAACGTTAATTCTAAACCCTCTTTGTGTTTTGATTTTTAGTTATAACATTCTACAATTATCACTGATGATGGATTTGTTTTAGTTTCTGAGAATAGAACGACATAAGACTATAATAGAGAAGCAGCATTTAGATTTGAATATTTCATGTTACTTAGCGAAATATTGCTGTGAAGAAATCAACTACAAAACCTTTTTAATTCAACCCATATATCATCATCATCATCATCATGTTGCACTGCTAGCTTGGGTTTCCCTGTCTCGCTCTTGCCATCCATCTCAATTGTCCATCACTTCCTGTTGTTTTTAGGGTACATTCTGTGTCAGTGCAGAAGTATTGTAGATAGGTTCTTGTTTGTTGGCCAACATTTGCACGTTCGTGTAATGGCCATGGCAGAACGTCACTTATAAGTTAATACTCTCTTCTCCAGTTGTGTCTCACATGTCTTGTTTGTCTTATTTGGATGGTTTTTCTGATGGGAGGTTGGTAGCAGTATGCTTCCAGGATTTTTTCAATATAGTTCGTAGCATTTTTGTGCAGTTCCCGATTACGATTATTAAAGATATCTATTTAACCTTTTGAAAGGATCTTAGCAGCTACAATCACTCCAGATGACCTAAAGTGAATGGTAATAGATGGGTACTTCATAATGAGTGTGTAATATACATTCATTTTTGAAGTGAAGTTTCGCCATCAAATGCACTTTTCTGTCATATCCAGTACACTAATTTCTTCGTTGGGTGGATGTGCCTTTTCGAGCTAATTGGGCGTTAAATGACCCGACAAGGGTTGATACGCCGTAAAACGAAAGAACCAACCAGCAATCTTGAGAGAAACCCGGTCATTAGCCTTTGAAAATGTTCAGATGGATAATCATTACAATATGCAATGTGAGTTTCAGAATTATAAGAGAGCTTTCGGAATGGTACACATCAAATATCAGGCGAGTCTTCAACTTTATTTGGCCAGTCGGCACGGGCTGTAGAACACACCGACTGCGCAACTGCAGAAGGGTAAGACCCCCATCCCAAAGAATATCCGGATATGGCATTAAACAATCCGATGATGAGGTTCCAGTGATGCTGGAGCTTTGAGGAAAGTGTAGCACTCTTCACTGCCATCGTTCCTTGGTCCACTCAGTCCCGGAGTGGTAGGACCTGATAGGACCCTATCTATGGGTCAAATAGAACTAAACTGAGTACTTATGCCAAATTGAATTGCTTGACATATATCTGTTTTGATATTTAACATGTGTTCTTAGGATAAACTGAATTGTTTGATATAGAGCGGTTTAGTTGTATAAAAATGGATTTGGCATTAAATAACCTACAAAAGTTGATATGACGTAAATCCCAAATAATCAAATTAAACCATCATCTTTTTCATAACCAAAGGTATTTCTTCGCCTGGATAGCTTCACTTACCCTTGGTCTGAACCTTATAACACCGAGTTTTAAACAAGGAGACCTCAGTTACCGTTTTTGAGTCTTTGCTATAACATTTGGCAGACACTAACCATTATGCCAATAGGCCTGTTATATATATATATATATATATATATATATATATATGTTATTGAATAGAGTGTATGATAGGTTATTTTTAAACGAAACAGAGCTAATTTGTTTCCATATAGTTTGTTTAAAGAATTGCTATTCGGCAAAATAACTCTCGTCATTGTTTTTCAATTCTTTGCATATAATTAATTGGCATCGAAAAAGTAATAATCTAATACCAATAATCCAATTTAATTTAAATCATTTGTTTGCTCACAGCTGAATGACTTCTTGTAAGGTGAAAAAAGGTTGAATAGTTGTATATGACCTCTAGAAGGTACCAACTTTGTGGGTTAGAGTGATCCGGTGATGAATGGCAACAAAGACGTTCTCCTCAATCTCCAAATTCTTTGAGTGGGGCCCTCAACTATAGATGTAGCTAAGTGTCATACTAATGTCACTTATTCAACTTGACCCACAGATGGGACCCTAACGATTACGACTATTGAGACTAGTGGCAACAGAGACATTCGCCTCATTCTCCAAAGTTCTAGGAGTGGGGCCCCTAACTTCAGATGCAGTTTAGTATCATACTCAGAACATTAGTCCTTGGCCCACAGATGGAACCCTAACTATTGTGACCACTCCAGTCAGAATGAACTTGTGATTAATGGTAAGGAAGTGGTATTCAGCTCATTCCTAAGGTCCAGAACTGGAAATTCACTCTGTTATGGTTTAGTGTGATATCCAGGGTACTTTTTGGGTGAGCCTCTTATCGATCTACACAGATGCAGTCGGGATATTTTACAGATCAAGCCGACTGAACTAATACTCTTGATGTTCTTTGAAAATAATCTAATGTGAAAAATGCACAAGTTAAGATAAAAATGCATTGAAATACGCAAAGAAATAGACGAGTTTCAAAATAAAACCGGTGATATCGGAATGTTGTTCATGAATTATCAGTTTCTTAAAAAAAATAAAATATTCTTGATACAATCAGATAATAAGCTTAATTTAACAAGACACAAGGGAAGATATAAATGTATTAAAATAGATAGCTAATTAGTGTCATTGTTTTGATAGAGAAAAAGGCATGTTGATTTGAATTTCAACATTTCAAGTTGAGGTCCCTGACTAAGTGCAAAAGATCAGTCACAAATACCTGTTAAGGAAAAGCAACTATCAAACAACATGCCTAGGGCCTTCAATAAGTTTCCAGACTTTTTTGTACCGGCATGTTAAATTTTTGTAGACCCTTGAGAATTCAGTATGTTATTGCTATACATCTTATGAGATGACTTACCAATTTTTATGATTTCGGGTTCAAATCAACAGCTAGAGGAAGAATTGGAATACACCCTATTAAAGCATGATTTTCACTGCTGTTGAATTTCAAAAATGCAATCTGGACGTGCGGACACTTTAGAAGAAAGATATGCAATAAAATTCTGTTTTAAATTTGGAAAAAAAACGTGACAGAAACGTAAGGAATTCTTCTGACTACTTTTGGACCATCTTGCATGAATGGAGCATCAGTTTTTGAGTGGCATAAGAGATTCAAGGAAGGCAGGGTGTCTATGAGGGATGATGAGAGGTGTGGGAGGAGTAAGGAAGTCAATACAGCAGAGTTGATTGGCCAAAGGGTTAGGGTTAGGGTTGCTATGTTAGGTTTTAAGGGAGTTCAGGAAGAGATTCCTAGGGATGAGGCCAGCACTCTTCAAATCGGGTCAGTGGCATTTACAGCAGGACAATACACCAGTCCACAACTCCATCCTTGTCACAGACTATTTGACCAAGATGGGCATCAAGAAAGTTCCTCAGCCCCCCTATAGTCCGGGCTTTGCTCCCTGTGACTTTTGGCTATTCCCTAAGCTCAGAGGCTGTCGTTATAAGACAACTGAGGATTTCAAAGAGGCTGTGAAGAAGGTCAATGACACACTCACACAAGACGACTTCCATGGGGCCTTCCAGAAAGTATTGGAACGATACAACAAGTGCATTGCAGCCGGAGGAGATTACTTCGAAGGTAACTAGAGTTTCATGTGTGTACTATCAATAAAAGTGCTCACACGAAAAAAGTCTGGAAACTTATTTAATGGTCAGTGTATACGGTTTTCTTTCCTTTTTCGGTCTTTTATTTGTTTGTTCTATTAGAGATAAAGATAATACTCATAGCATATCATCATCATCATCATCATCATCATCATCATCATGTCGTGCCATCAGCACGGATATCCCTGACCCTCTCTCGCCACGGCTCCTAATCGTTCATCGCTTTTGGTAGGTCCTCAGGGCTACATTCCGTATCCTCACAGAGTTGCTGTGTGTCGGTTCGAGCTGGCCGTCCAGCTTTTGCTTGGTTATGTGAGGGATTCCACTGGAGAACTTCACTGATGACCTTGTCCCTGCTTCTCCAGCAATGTCCTGCATATCTGGTTATTCTAACTTTAATAGTTTTCGTGATTGGAGGTAGGTGGCCGTACAGTTGGAGCTTTGTGGGGGTGTTCCCTCCAGGATTTGTTCAAAATTGCTCACAGCATTCTTGTGTAGTCCTCGTCAAGCTTTTTCTCCACCTGTCTTCAAATGTACTATTACTTTTATAATGGTGATTTAAAAAAAACGAAAGTAATTGTTTGCTCACCTGATGGCAACAACGGCTACTTTGATATTAACGCGGGAGTCTTGCAAAGAGATATATTAGCACAATGTGTGTTGATAATCTTCTTAGATTTAGTTCTACGAACGTCTATAGATCAAATTGAATTTAAAAAATTCCGATTAAAAGAAAAGACGCAGATATCCTACCTAAAATATGACTGATAAATTCTACACATATGATCTAGTGCTTCTTTCAAATACAGCAGCACAAATTGAAAACCTGTTACATCGCTTAGAGCAAGCAGCTGGAGGCGTTTTCCAGTATTTGAGCACAGATAAAAATGAGTTGATGTGTTTTAAACATGGAGCCATCACCAATTTATATGGCAGGCATGTAGAATTATCAGACCAACTGACATACCTTAAGAGCAATATTTCATTTACTGAAACTGATGTGATCATACGCCTATCAAACACGTTAACTGCTATTGACGGGTCGTCGATCATATGGAAATCTGATATCTGTGATGAAAAAAAATTGAAAATTCTGGCAAGTTTGAACTACGTCGATTACTACTGTTTACACGTATCATTTAGATTCTATCAAAATATATTGAGAAAATTCTAGACGAGAACTATACAAGAATGCTACATGCTTTTTTATTCACATCCTGGAAGCACTATCCCAGGAAACAGCTGCTGCATTCTACCTCCAATCTCACAAACCATCCCAGAAGAATAAGTCATACGACGCACGGCTTGAGAATTAAGGACAAAACTAATAAGCGTTTTTCTCTCATGGACTCTCACACTTGGACACAACGGTGTTGGCCGATCAGTATTGACTTACATACATCACCTCCGTGCAGACACTAGGATCAGCCTTCCGATGGACGATATAGACGGATGATGAGGGTTAGCAAGCGAGCTAGACCGACAGACAGACAGACAGAGAGTGTTGTCAGCAAGATGATGATGATCAATCTTAGTACATTTACATCCGCAATTTCCTTTTATCTCTTCTTTCTTTTCAAGAAATCAGTTTACTGATCACTTATGCATTGCCTGACTTTATATTCCATTTTCTCTCTGTCACGTCTACATTCTTCTCAACTTCTTGAATCAGAAATGACCTTGTCTTCTTTTTTGCCGTTCCTTCACCACAGTCTGCTGCCATTAACGATTTCCGATTATTTTTTTTCCTGAGTCTGCCAATCATATTCTTCACAAGAACCTGACCAAATGAAGCCACGACTGTCAGCCCGAATCGCTAAATTCATAGTCTTTCTTTTGACAGTGTTTGGACGTGAACACCTTCAATCGGGCGATGACTTATGAAAGATGCTACAAAAAGCACTGGCATTTTCACGTGTCAGTCAATTCTAGCAAAACTAGGGCTTCCGGTAGTTTGACGCATCTCCACCAATAAAGGAGGCGAAAAGTTCCGGAGAACACTTAGCAATTCTTTCAGTGTACTAGTATGATTTTGTCTATTCAGGTTGGTAAAAGTGTGATCACACACACACACACACACACACACACACACACACACACACATATATATATATATATATATATATATATATATAAACAGCCGAAATACTGGTCAACGACTGTAACCAATATTCTGACCTTTATGTAACTCTATTCCGAAAATTTTGCTCTATTATTAAACAATCCAATTTTTGTTTTGATGGTTTCTTTGTTTATCAACCTTTATAGGTTATTTAATGCCAAAGCTATTCTCCTAGAACAGTAGTGGTACTATTTAACCCATAGCTGGAAGGATAAGGGGTTCATACCTTTCCCAGGGGTATTTGCCCGAATGTGAACGTAATAGCGCGACTGGAGTACGAACTCGCTTACTACCATCCCGCAGTCCATCGCTTTAACCATTACAACTCGAGGACACCCCGTTTTGTTTTGAATATTAATTCCAATATATATATGAATATATATACATTCACATACACGTACACATACATAAGGTACATACAAGCAAACACATAAATGTGTGTGTGTGTGTGTGTGTGTGTGTGCGTGTGTGTGTGTGTTATCATTATATTATATTATATTATTACTGATTAACGAGTATTGTTCTTTCTATTTCAGGTAAGAAAAAATTTCAACATACTTGCAGCTGTTTAATCATTGAAAACCTACAGTAGGTTGTCAGTTTTTATTACTCTTTTTCCTTCCTCTGTTTTTTGATTTCTTTGTATTTCAGTATTCCTTCTACTCGTACACCAACAAAAACACAGAAAAAAAGTTATCGGCATATTCGAAAAAGTTGTGGCGTTTAAAAAATACAGATACATGGAGGAATTTTATGATATATGTGCATGATTCAAAAAAGAAAATGTGTAAGAGTATATATATATATATATATATATATATATGGCTGGGTCATAAATTATTGGCACTTTTTGAAAGTAATTTAAATAAAACATTTTGAACATCCATCGTCTTTAACGTAATCGGAATTTACCTGATTAAAGGGTGCCAATATCGATTATTCTTAATTCAGGTGTTAAAGAGCGCGCATTATATTTTAATCAATGATCACTTGTCCCCACAATCGAGGAACCGGAAGTAAATATTTGATTGGTAATGTTGTGGGAGGTTAAGAATAACAAAATCGCCAAGAAAAAGTTGTAAAAATATGCAGTGTTTATGACCAACGGATCATTACTGACCCCCAAGTCCGAACACAGTTTTCAAAGTTTTGTCCAGGCTATACATCATGGAGAGATGTGCCTATACCAGGTATCTCAACAGATGTCTATCAAGATTCTAAAAGAAAAAAATACATGTTAATCAATAATCTGCCATCACGTAAAAAAGAAAATGTGAGCAAGATGGGCGTTTGAATTCCTTATTTTCCTAGTGAGAAGAATGAGGAAGAACTTATGTCCATCACAACAAGTTTTCTATCAAAGTAGAAAAATCATCCGTTTCAAATGATTATCGTTACAGGTGAGAAATAATGGGTCTTTTATGATAACTTTCAACGTTGAAGGTTGTGTGTTGGCAATGATGAAACTCCGTAGCCTACCACAAAGGTAGAGGAGCTTCATGAAAGAAAATGTATTCTTTGAGTATGGTGGAGTCCCCGTAGTTTTATTCACTTTGAGTTTTTCAACTAAAATCAGAAACCTAATGGCTATTTATTCTCTCAACAGGGGCATCGATTGCATAAATAGTTTTTATGAAAACGCTCTGCATTTGTCAATTTGAGAAACATGGCACTTCTCTTTGATAATGCAAGGCCACATTCAGTAAAATCTATCGGGAAAAGATAATGGATTTAGCTGAGTCTATTTTATCTAATCTGCCATATTCACCAAACGTCGCACCGACTGTTTTCAGCTTTTTTTCATCCGCATAAAAATGTTCACAGGGGTAAAAACTTTTCAGGTTAAACGTTTGAGGTAGAAATCAACTGAATTCTACTTGATAGGAATGAACAAGCCAGCAAATAAATCCAAAATTAAGGCGAATATACAAATATTTGAATCAAATTCCTTGTCAAATTATTCATAAATAAATTATATTTTTATAAAAATGATGTTATTTATGATTCTATGCGACATACGTACATGTGCGTTTGAGTTTTTTTTTTTCTTCCAGCCTATCCCATACCAGTAGCATTTGACACTAGGTCAACCATTAAGCAACTGATTTAAATTCACAGTTATACTTCCCCTTATCAGGTTATTTTACTAAGGTTAAAGAGCCCAGTCTATCCCTATCAATCTTTGCTTCTCTTCTGAATGTTTGCTTGTCTAGCTTGCTAACCATTAGACTATTAGAGGTGCAGCATAGAAGTATAAATTACAATATATGTATATATATATATATATATATATATATATATATATATATATATAATGATTGCGACTTTAGTCAAGGGTGACCTGAAGTTGGCCTTTTCAATAACTACTGCACCAAGGTATGAGAGGGCATAACTCCATTCCCAGGATTGTACCACTTTACCCTTGATCCAAACCTTATAATGCTGAGTACTAAGCAATGTGGCCTCAGGTACCATTTTTTATGTCTTTGGTATGACTCGACCTCGGATTGAACCCCAGTCTCCTGGAGCATTGGCGAAAACTCTACTCATTAGACCAAAATATATTTATATATATAATTTTTCAGTAGAGAAGGGGTTATGAGAATATTAACAAAACAACACACACACACACACATATATATATATATATATATATATATATATATATATATATATCAAATTGACAAGTGTAGCAATTATAGGAGTTTTTCATAATAAATTTTATTCCACAAATACTAAAATTGCATTATTCAAGGTGAAGCAAAGCTTATGCTTCATATATATTGACTTTTTGGACTCTATTCCTTCCAAATGTTGTTTCGTTTTAGTTGTTTATATCTTTTAATATGCCACATTCTCTGTGGATTAATTTGGTAAAACCACGTCGTAAATTGACAGAAATAGTTTCATTGATGAGTACATTCTCTATACATCTTCGACGCTGAAATTTTTTTCTTTTTTTGTAATTATTGGGGATAACTTAGGTTTGGTTTGGTTTGGTTTCTTTGTTTAATGGCATATCATCTCTTTTTAGGTTATTTAATGCCAAAGCAATTCTCCTAGAAGAACAGTAGTGGTACTATTTAACCCATAGCTGGGAGGATAAGGAGGTTCATACCTTTCCCAAGGGTATTTGCCCAAAAGTAAATGTAATAGCACGACTGGAGTACGAACTCGCATACTACTATTCCGCAGTCCATCGCTTTAACCATTACACCACGAGGACACCCCTCGGGGATAACTTAAGTTAATGATTTGCTGATCGGTGTCCCTGGGTTATCCTATGGGATTAAACATTTTGTTCATTTTAGTATTCATTGTTGTTTTCTTTAATTTTTTTTTAGCTTTAATCGGTTGCAACATTTTTTTGTATATTCCTGCTTCAGATGTGGAATCTATTTTTTTTCTGTTGAAGATATATATTTTGGTTTGTTTTACTGATATTTGTTATTATTTTTTGGCTAACATGATTTAGTTTATATTTCGAGTCTGTTGTTTATATTGAACGCTGATAATGAAGTAATAACTTGTGAGTAACATGTACTCATGCATAACACCCACTCGTGTATAACACGCACCTCTAGATGGGGACAACAAAATTCTACAACATGGAATATTCATGTTTATCTCACTTTTTAGAATTTAATGCGGCTAAATTTTAACTAAATTTATGATTTGTTCATCTTTTGATCAGTTCGTATTGATTGAGAACCAGAATTTATAAATGTTACCCGTTTTAAAGTTAAAATTTACTTCGGGATTACTGTAAAC
The DNA here is from genome assembly GCA_963585895.1 of Sepioteuthis lessoniana. Taxonomy (NCBI): domain Eukaryota; kingdom Metazoa; phylum Mollusca; class Cephalopoda; order Myopsida; family Loliginidae; genus Sepioteuthis; species Sepioteuthis lessoniana. The sequence continues at coordinate 80,272 of CAUZXS010006316.1, forward strand.
AATCGACGATGTTCACGTAAAATGTAGCAAGCTTGTGTCGAAAAATCAGATCGCTGATGAAGAAACAACATGACGAACAAACGAATATTAAATAATTACTTCTAAAAGAGCAAAATATAGAAGATTAGACTGCTGATGTAATTTACTACTGGGCAGCTTATTTTGATGGTAATGATGCATGAAGCCAAAAAAATGTATAGTTTTCATGTATAAAGCGAAATCTCAACTTTTGGGGTGAAACCACTGGAAAACGAAAGTGTTAAACTCAAATAAGTATGGTAATATTTATTTTTCATTATGTTTTTTTTAATATGGTAAATTTAAATAGGATACTCTGCCTCAAATAACTCATGAAAGGTCGAACTAACTATAACATTGGGGAACACTCATTTTGTTGCATTTAAAAGAATACTTTTCTATAGTCAATTTGAGAGTGTTGATTTCAAATCTGGAGTCGGTTTTTGTCTGCAAGCTACACATTTTATACAATTTTACATTTTCATCATTTTTTTTTAAATTTTCGTTATAATTGGAAATCACAATATCAGCCGCAATTCTTTTGTTCACTAGAATCTTAAAAAGGCATGAAAATCATTTCTGTACATTTATCAAGGCAAAAGAAACAGAACATTAACAGAAAATCTATCCCAAAGTTAGATTAGCATCCTTCAGAACATCACCACAGCTGATGGAAGTTTATTAATTTCTTTGTGTATTTTATTCAGGCATGGATTTGCGTTAGTAACTTTTGCGTTTGTACACTTCATCTGGTCAATTTCGTTTAATGCTCCAGCAGTAGTCAGCCATCATACTTTTGTCCCAGCGCTTTGGTAGCGTTCTTCCATGAAATTTAGGTCTTGGTGGAATCGTTCTCTTTGTTCGTCGCTCAAAGCCCCCAGGTTATCAGGGAACAGATCAAAGGGGGCTATTAAAAAATGAAGTTTGATGCAGATGTTGCACCCGAGATCACGAAAAGCGAAGAGCATTCTGTTCACAAGTTCACTGTAGTTCTATTATTGTTTCAAAGGAAGTTCTGAACGACTGCCACAAAGGATAACCATCCTGCCCTTTCTAAAGCGGTCACCTTAGCAACAAACTGATCATCAGGAATTAGGGTTTGCATCTGTGGGACATGAAACACGCCTACTCTGATCGCAAATGATAACCCTGGTAAAGCTGTGATGATGTGTTCGAAACATTCACTTTCAGTTTACAATGCCTTAACAAATTGCTTCATCAAACCTAATTTGATGTGAAGAGGAGGAAAGATGATCTTATCTCTGTTTACAATTGGGTCTTGTATGATATTTTACATGCCTGCTTCAAGGGTGTCACGAATAGGCTAGACTTTCTGGACCCAATGTCTGTCTCGTGCTCGGCTGTCCCACATACAGAGGAAACATGGAAACTTGGTGAAACCTTTTCTGTTGTCCAAGAAGAAAGTTGACCATCTTTAAGTCTACACAAATGATCCAATTGTGCTCATGATATTTTAATAAATCCATGACCATTCTCATATCATCATAGTCTTCCCGTAAATGCACTGAGTGACCGACAGGTAGTAGGCGACCATAGTCGAGGGTGACCCGAAGGCTCCCTTTTCGATAGCTTACTACACCAAGGTGTAGGGGGGGCGCTACTCCTTTCCCTGGAAAGGTACTGCTCCATAGTAATTGCCATTATGTAAAATAACACACTTTAGACTGCGTTTTCAACTGTCTAAAAAGAGTTTCCATTCAGTAGGACTATAATAAGGTACACCCAGTTCTTTGAGAATTCCTCGTATGTCATGGCAGTGAACAAATTGTCTGCCTTTTGAAAAGAAGGTTAGAAAAAGCTGTACACGCTTTCTGAAATATGATACCTTAACAGAGTGATCAACATGATTTTGCCTCGTAATCTCGATGCCAAAAGCTCTGTTGCTTTCTTTGAAAGACCTAAATCCCATGCTAAATCATTCAGTTCAGCCTGAGAAAGAGGCTTGGGGACGGGGAAAGTTTCAGTGTCTTCAGTGTCTTCAGAACAGTCCTCTTATTGTGAACACTTTTCTGCCAATTCACAGTCACAACTGTCTTTCTCGCTTGTGTCATGTCCGATGTCTTTATCGTCCAATGAAGGTAAGCCTTTGAAAACTGGAACTGGAACTTCTTCAGAGTGCGGAACAGGTCGATTAGCTGAGGGAATGTTCGGATACGTAATCTTATGTCGGTTTTTCTTCCCAACACCCGTTGTGTTTACCATGCAGAAATAACAGTCAGTTACATGGTTGTTGGGTTCGCGCAAAATTATTGGAACTCCAAAAGCAGACCTGTGCGTTTTCCCTTGGTCCAGTCTCGAATCATTTCCTCACAATATTGGCATACAACATGTGGAGCCCATTGCTTGTCTTGATCACCAAGATGAACTTCAAAATATACCTTGTAGGCACGCTTGACGAACAAGGATATGTTACGTCTTTAACGATTGAGTGTGTAGCATCCACATCTGAAGCAGAAAGCATCAGGCTTGTTTCTGCAATGATGTCTCATTCTGGAAGCCATGTTTGAAATGAAACAAAAGAAGAATTATCAAAATATCAGAAGCTATCTATCTATCTATCTATCTATCTATATATATATATATATATATATATATATATATATATATATATATGGACGTTTATAGGATACAAATTTCTTCTAGTCTTAAAATAAGCAATAAAAACATACTTAAGAACATTCTAGAAATTTAGGATCAAACCCGTATTAACATTTAAATTACATTTTTATATTTTTCAACCAATCAGCTAAAAACATGGAATAGAACATTCTAGAAAATATGGATCGGAAGTGAACCAACAGAAAATATTTAGGCTCGAAAATAAAATAGTAAAATACAAATCTGATTGGTCAATAAATGTCTACGCGCAAAAGTTTTAGGACGATTCTTTGATCCACCTGTAGGATATAAATAACACAGAGTTAGGAAGCCCCAGAAGAAGACACAAGCTTACACACAAATGAAGACACAGAGAACACAAGCCACTAAGCCAGTAGCCGATATTATGTCCAACCAATTCCTTTCCTTCCTCAACTAAAGTTCGTGCCCTCTTTTCAAATGACCGAAAATTATTTTCAAAAGGAAAACCCGACAAACTTTCTTTCATCTACGAGACATGCTGTCGCCAAAGCCATAAAACCTGCTATAAACTTAATGTAAGTAAGAAAGACTTATTTACGGACTTCGTTAACATGACCCTACGCACATCTTTAAACAAATTTATTTTCCTTTTGTCAAACTTCATTTTCTAAAAGGTCATTTACACATCATATATTTTTGTTAGTTTTCATATTCTGTTATATGCATATTAAATTGTTTGTTGTTTAATGTTCGTTGTGTTCTATTCCATTTCTTTCACGTGATTGTAAAGTTTTGTGTTGTATTTGTGGTGGGAATAATTTAGAGAGCAAATCAACAGAAATAACCAAATTACATACTCCCCCCACACGTTAAAATGCTTATACATGGTTTACGCAAGTTCACATATGTACAATTTCATTAACCTCAATTTGCATACAAACTAGAGCTCGTAGAGAAAAACTAATTTCCGATTTGAAATTAGCGCCTAAAACTCCTTCAGAATCAGTTAAAATATCCAATGCAATACAATTTTTCTGAAAAAGTTTCCCCCCCTGTGTAATATTAATATTGTTCCCGTGCCATTACAAAAAAAGGAAAGAAATATGATAAATAAGATTAAAAATTACATCAGATCTAAAAATAGAATAAAAATCAGAGACCCCGGTTCTAGTTCTGAATAGAAAAGCAAATTGGTGAGAACATAGTAATGAATGAAATTGGGTCTACGTAGTTTTAAAACATGTTATTCCAAAACCAAAACTTCAACGAATGGTGATTGATTATCTTAAATAAGAATTTTGTTTGACTGAGTTTGATATAAAACAAGGTAACGAAGACTCTCAGCGCAGGTCACGGCTTTTTCGAAGAAAGCAAGGCAGACAACGGAATTTAGCAGTCATTTACCCTCCTCACGACTCGTATTCCCCAACACATCAATCTAGCTGACAGATCAAATCTTGTTAGCAGCCGCGCACTTGAAAAAACTGGCAAAACTCATGGACAGACCATAGAGCAGTACGAAAAAAAAAAAAAAACCTAAAGATTCTCGACGAGTTTTTAACTCCATAACCAGTTTAAGTAAAATATATAACATGCAGATATACATTTTTTTCTTCAACTCATAATTTTTCCACTTGAAAGAAATATCTACTTACACACAACAGCCTGCAAGGAACATTTACGTAAAGTTTAAACTTGTATCCATTTCATCTTGAATAATCCATTTCATCTTGTATAATCCATTTCCATTTTGTAACTGATGCTCTCAATCAACATGTTATTCGCATGCCTTTTTTTTATTTCCCCCTTCTTTCGTTCCGAATCATTTTCTGAGCTGCCATATGACTTATTTTTTTAAAATCTCAATAAATAATAAATAAATACAATATTCTTAATTACACAACATGGCCTATCAGCAGATTTCATTACATATTTTCTATATGGAAACTAAACTAAATTGTTTATTTTTCTTCAAAACCAACTGAATATTTCTATTATACTTAACTAATATTCAATTGATATATTTATATCTGTCAAGAATAAAACAACTTCAGTATGTTTGAAATTTATTCTAAACGATAGCTAAGGCAAGCGAAATTCATACTCCCATTTGTATGGCTAGTGGTCTATAGTCTCTGCAAGTAGAATGTACTTCATGAAGTCAGTTTAATTACCGGTTCATTGGTACATGGGACATTAATTTTGTCATATTATAAATTACGGTCAAAACTTGAGGAAGCTTTATAAACGTATTTATTGATTGATACTATTCTACTTCTAGTCTAAATTGAGTCTCACTGAAATACATTGCTGCAAACATAATAAAATATATTAATATTGGCATATATATTGAAGCATCACTTAAAATCTGCGTACTAAATCAGAGGCATATGGAAGCAAAACAATGAATATGTGTTTCTATAGGAATATAAGCGTACGCACTGGCTGAATCGCTAATTTCAAAACATAATTGTGTGCATGTATAGTACATATAACACACACACACACATATATATATATATATATATATATATATATATATATGGGGGGTGCGCATCTTTCGTGGAAACAGAAAAATCACATAGAAATAAATCAATCATTTCTTTATGGATTTTTTTGTTTGATCGTGACCTTTATCTTTTGAATGCAATTCGTTTAAACGAGATTCAAGATTTGTACATGTTATTTGCGGTGTTAAAAACAAATTGTACCTTTTGAAATTATATCCAATAGCAAGAAGTTGCATTGCTTCGCTCTCAGTAATTTTTCCGGCAAATATATATATATATACTCTCTCTAAGAAAAACAACGAAACCGGTCGCATAGGATTATAAATTTATTTCAATCCTGTTACGCATTTTTGAAATTTCCAAAAACACGAAAAAAGTAACAGGACTTCTTCAGATCATTTTGGATAAAATAAAAAAACCTAGAATAGACACATGGTAGTGAAAGGGGATAGTGGGAGGTCTAAATATAATTTAAAAATTATTAATTAAAGAAAAGATTTTTTAAAAAAAGAATTTTTACTATATTGCTAACCGAAATTTAAATTTAAAACAGAAGTGGGCAACTCTTCACCCCTCTTCTATCCCCTCCCACTATCCCCTTTCACTACCATGTGTCTATTCAAGGCTTTTTTATTTTATCAAAAAGATCTGAAGAAGTCCTGTTACTTTTTTCGTGTTTTTGAAAATTTCAAAAATGCGTAACAGGATTGAAATAAATTTATAATCCGATTTGACCAGTTTCGTTGTTTTTCTTAAAGAATTTATTGCTCTGTATTATTGGTACATTGAGCTTTTTACCAGGAAAATTTTAAATATTCATTCATGAATAACTTCTTGTCCTGATGGAATTACTCCCAACTCCGGTTTAACTGGACGAAGAATACCTATATATATATATATATATATATATATATCAGGACTGGGAGGAATATTATATGTGGTTAGAAGTTTTACAAATAAGCCAGTGAATTAAGAAGAATTGAAACAAAAGAAGGGATATATTTTCACGTTCCCATCCATTAATAATCTGTTTCGTTTATAGTCACACACACACACACACACACACACACACATATACACACACACATATATATATATATATATATACGCGCTCTGTCTGTGAAACTTGCCTTTAGGAAAGTCTTCGTGGTGTAACGGCTAACGTGCTCACTGTGACTTAGTAAAATGACGGCTCGAATCTCAGTTTCTCTATTTTGTTCTATTTCAGACTAATAATTTTTGGAAAATCATGAAACCCATCATACCTTCAGGTATGGGTTTGATAGAACAACTATTGTTCTTGTACGGGATGGGGAACATTAGATAACCTATCAAATGTTGGAATGCCATAAATCAAAGAAATGAAGACCATGATAATCTGATTTCAATATCAGTGATTAAAGAGTTTCTAACTCATTTCTTGTAAGAGTGATTCTTAATTACAAACTAGTTAGATATCTCTTCCAGGAAGCAATGTCAGTTTGCCTTTCAATTTTCAGATATGTGGTACATTCAATAAGTTTCCATACACTTTTTGTATAGGCATTTAAAATTGTTGTAGACTCTTGAAAAATCAGCATGGTATTGCTATACATTTTATGGGATGACAGATAAATTTTTATGATTTCAGGTTCAAATGAACAGCTACAGCAGGAATTGGAATACATCCTACTAAAGCCTGATTGTCACAGCTGGTGAATTTCAAAAATGCAATATGGACGTGAGGAGGTACGATATGCAATAAAATTTCGTTTTAAACTTGGAAAAAATGCCATGTGATGAAAGATGGATCTACTGCTATAAGCCAGAGACCAAGAAACAGAGTTCCCAGTGGAAGCATGCTGGCTCTCCCAGACCCAAGAGGGCCAGACAAAGCAAATTCACCCACAAACTTTTGATGATTCCTTTTTTTTTTAACAGCACTGGCTTGATCTACATGCACTGGGTTCCCACTAGACAGACAGTCAACAAGGAATACTATGTTGAGGTTTTAAGGGAGTTCAGGAAGAGATTCCGTCGGAAGAAGCCAGCACTCTTCAAATCGGGTCAGAGGCATTTCCACCAGGACAATGCATCAGTCCACAACTTCATCCCTGTCACAGACTATTTGACCAAGATGAGCATCAAAACAGTTCCTAACCCTCCCTATCATCCAGACCTTGCTCCCTATGATTTTTGCTATTTCCCTAAGCTCAGAGGCTGTCGTTATGAGACAAATGAGGAGATGAAATAGGCTGTGACGAAGGTCATTGGCACTCTCATACAAGAGGAATTCCATGGGGCCTTCCAGAAGTTCTTGGAATGGTACAACAAGTGCATTGCAGCCGGAGGAGATTACTTCGAAGTTTCATGTGTGTACTATCAATAAAAGTGCCCATACGAAAAAAGTCTGGAAACTTATTTAATGATCCTCGAACGTTTTCACAAGGAATTTAGTTGTACAGAAAAGCAGTATATTGAGTTAACTATAATGTTTTAATCATATTTGGAACATTTTGAGAATTTTAGCATTTAAAGTACCAAAATTTTCAAAATAAATGATTTTGATTGTTGAGCAGTGCATACTTATTTTTTGCGTATTTTTTTTTCTTTTTTCAATTTGAAGTGATTGTTTGTACAAATAATTTTAAGAATAGTGTATGCACTTCTAAGTGTGTGTCGGCAGAATTTGCTCTCTCTCTCTCTATATATATATATATCTATATATATACGAATATGGTTTTTTCCAGCTTAAGTGTGATTCACTTCTAGTTCTTCCTTCTTTTGGCCGGAATTTTGTAGTACTTATACGTTTTATCATCTTATGCTATGTAATGTTACTTTGTATGGTTTCTATTTCCTCTAATATCTAACAGAAGGATTCCTCGGTCATCAGTGTCTCTGTGCTTCTCTTATCTCGCATTTGGCATTATGAAGAAGCGAAGCATCAAAGGGTTAAGCGCTCACTTGGGAATCAATAGTTATGACATTACTTAAATGGAATGGCAGTCTGTGTACCCGTTAGGCATCTGCTAATGGCAGGTATGTTTTCGATATACTGAAGGTGGTCTGAGTAGATAAGTGACCTAGACCGCTGGAAAAATTAGAAGTGAAATTCAGATGATAAAAGATGTTGGAGAATCGTATCAACGAGAACTATGTTAAAGCGCTTTTCGTATAATCGCTTAAGAGATTACAGTGGTTTATAACCAACAGTCTATCAAGTTACCTTTTTCTCGCAAGATAATTATACTTTCGGATTATTCTTCCTTATATAAAATGAATTTACCGATTTAGCACTTTCAAATTAGCTTCTACTTCCCTTTATGCCCATCTGACATAAATGTCATTCACATTACTGTTACGTAAGATAATTTGATTTCAGATTACAGCTTGGGGTGTCTTAAATTTGGTTGCTGCAGACCAGCAACGATTTCAGATTAACCTATGATCATCCAGTTGTTGCACCATTTTTGTCATTACGATATATATATATATATATATATATATATACCCAATCCCTAGGCAATGTGAAGGCTGTGACACAAGGTCATTTTTAAGCGGACTATACCTAGTTTTAATTCAGAGATCTCCTTCGTCTAGACAGGTAGCCTTATCAAATCTCAAGAACCCTGTATGATCTGTTATATATCCGTAGATGTGGTTGGGGAAGAGCTGGATCCATCTCTTTGCCAACGGTATGACAGAAAAATGAAAAGAAAATAGCCACGTTAAGTATTTGAACACATTTCGCTGATAAAATTAACTACGACGATAACCGTTCCTCTATAAGGGTTTCCATAATGAAATCTACATTCCATTCTCTAATCCTCCGAAACATATCGCACATTGCAAGTGAAGCATGAATGAAGAGATCGGTGAAAGCTAACCATGGCAACGACCATTTAAACTGTATTAAGAAAGCAATCTACATGGTCTTACGGCTAACATGCTGGACAGCACAGTTTTAGTAAGCAAGTTCGTACTTAGGGAAAGTAATGAACCCTCTAATTTCTTCCATATCCCTCAAAAGTTAAAGTGATATACAATTTCCGAACTTGGCCATTTATTGACGCGATTGCATCATCCCAACTTTTGTTGCTAATTTTTACAATTTTGTTGTTCTTTACCCACTTCAAAATACTGATGATGATCTGTCAACCTCACATTCCAAGAAAGTACCTACTTATCTCTGTCTTCTAATTTTTCATTGTGAAGAAGCTTCCACGAAAATATAATGTCATTGTCTTACTTGAACAAGCTTTTGGGTAAAAAAAATATTACGTACAAACTGTTTTTGCTGAAGCAGAAGGTATATATCTCATAATCTTTATAATCAAGCTTGAAAGTTCGAAACCATAATGATTTTGTCTTTATTAGATTATGTTTAATCACCCACCAAGAAAGTTGAAAGATTCTATTTTGGTAGGTAATAATTAATAAACGAGTAAATAGTACTTATAACTAAACATTAAAAAAAACAGCATTTAACAAAACGTTGGAATAAAATGAATATGTTTCGTTAACCCTAAGTATAAATATGATTAATCAGTGGGGCTTAAGATGCTTCTTTTTCATATATACTTATTGTTTTAAATGGTATATTATCGTAGTTGAATACTTAGCAATTTCGTCTTGGAAACCAATTATTGTTAAGAGATCGATTTTTGTTTGGTGTTCCATACTTTTGCCAAATAAAAGGTTTACGTACTTTTATGGGCACTTTTACAGGAGCAATCTATTGCTGAGTTCTTTGCAGATCATTGCTTGCAAGTACGATAATCAGTTTGTATTCTATAATTGGGGCCTTGTTATAAACTATTCTTAACTTTGTGAATAAACTCTTTTGAGGGATAAGAATTATTGAAAAGAAAAAGAATACGTTTGACTTTCGTTTGACATTGATCATCATCATGTCGTGCCGTCCCACGGATATCCCTGACCCTTTCTCGTTACCCTTCTCTATCGTCCATAGCTTCTGGCAGGTCTTCAGGGCTACATCCCGTATCAGCACAGAGCTACTGTATGAAGGTTCTAGCGGGTCGTCCTGCCTTTACTTGTTCATTTGAAGGGTTCCACAAGAGTACATCACTTATGAGTTCGTGCTTACTTCTTCAGCAGTGTCCCGCATGCCTGGTTCGTCTAACTTTGATAGTTTCCGTGATGGATGGTAAATGGACGTACAGCTGCTGTTTGCAGGGTGCTGCCGCCAGGATCTGTTCAATATTGCTTGCAGCATTCTTGTGGAGTTGCCGTCAAGATTTTACTCCAAACGTTTTGTAAGCGTCCATGTAGTGCATCCTTACTGAAATATCGACGCGACCGCTGCTTGGAAGAAACTGCGTTTCATTTTATCGGTCAGGTCTGACTTCTATATGACTGTTAGCCAATCGATAGCTGTCCATGCCTTTGCTAGTCGCGTGTCTGTCTCGATTGATGAGACGCTGCTTCCTAGGTAGGTGAACTTGTCTACTAGTTTCAGAGAGTTACCGTTTAGTTTGGAGATGCCGCCTCTTTGATTAAAGCACATATATTCCGTCTTATATGCATTGACATAGAGGCCTATGCCTGCAGCTGCTCGTTCTAGACTATGTATCTGGGATTCGGCTTGGGCGGGTGAATTTGCCAGAAACGCTATGGAATCGGCGTTGTCAGCGTGATACATAATCTTCACAAATGATCATTTCTATACCATGAATCCACTTCTCCTTCTGCTCAGAATATATTGTAAAAATGCATTGTTAATATTACGTTATTGGCAACATGAATGCAGCGAGTAAATTTCGTTGCTCAGAGCACTCTCTCGTTGTACAAGACTATCCACTAAGTGGCTATTAATTTTTGTCTGTCATGCACATGGTTTTAAGTTATTGTGTCTTGTATATCTGTTATACGGCAATGAGAGAAGATATTTGATCTGCTTGCAGAAGGATAAAACCTAAAAAACAGGTTTCTAAGGTTCAAATTTAATCAGCGTCAGGTGGGAGGTGATTACATTACTTGCTGTTTGATTTGAGAATTTATTGCATTACTGCTACATCCCTTCTGACCCGGAACTGGGGTACCTGTAGGTTTCTTATCTCTGGGTTAAAAGGATCTCTTAAAAAATAATTAATACTTAATAGGAACACATGGAAGAAAAAAAATCTCTTCTTAAACAACTCCATAAAATTGTAAATATGAATATACAATGAACACGGTTCCTTAAGTTTTAAACATGAAACGGGATGACATTTCGTTAAAATCAATTAATCATTCAATCAGAATATTATAAAGTAATTGTATATTAACCTTAAGAAAAATATTCCAGTTGCAGTAGAAAAACTTATATTATTGAAACATCGTCAAATTTCAAGGATTAAAAAAGTAAAAAAAAATCAAATTCACATAAAATTGTTGATGTTGCTACATTATTTTAAAAAAAATGGACCGTTAATCTGACCGAAAAGAATGAAAAGAAGAAAAAAATATATCGGCAGTAATCATAAAAAATGGCCACGTTTTTCTTCTTTACACAGGTCTCTATATTTAAAATGTCACGCACACGAGATCCGATTTACTAAAGGCGCACGTGAATGAAACATCTGGAAATGTTCATTTAAACGTGGATTTTCATTTCTAATTTTTCTTAACATGTTTGTACAAATGAACTACGAGATAAAGCATTGAATGGGAAAGTAATACTGAAAAATGAGTTGGTGTTGTTGTTTGTAATTAGTAGACATAAAAATGAAGACAAACAGTAGAATAAAATAAAGGCTATTTAACTCTATATAGAAGTGATCAATGAATCGACGGGAAAACTTCTCTTTCTTTTCAGGGTGGGTCTCCATAAGTGAACAAAAAAATTTTGTTATGAGATGTCATATATATATATATATATATATATATATATATATATATATATATATATATATATATGGACATTAGTTATTGATTATTAAGAAAACATATTAATGAAAATATTCGCGATTTTAAATTTGAAATTTTTTCTAATGATTTAGTCAAACGTAATATAGAAAAAAATATAGTTTAATTTGATGATTGCAGAGTACCAGTTAGAATATACAATAATTAACACAGGAAGATAATGGAGTCTGGAATTATAGTCGAATTATGATTCTATTCAACAAAGCTGATTCTTTTAACTTTTCTCTTTCTTTAGTTCAATTAGTTTGCTAGAAGGAATTAGCTACAGTTAGATATCAATATTATTATTTGTTTTAATAAGTTTTTATTTATCATCTTTTATTCATACTTGTAAAGAAAATCTAAAGAACAACCAAAGATTTACCCCCCCAAATTTTCTAACACATACAATGACATCCCTTTTATTTGGGATGGAACGTGATTAAAGTTGATAAAAGCACTTCCTTTTCATTTTTTTGAATTGAGCACATTTTATAAGACAAAACATTTGACAACACTTGTTCTGCCAGGATGATTGGCGGTTATACTAAATATTTGGCAATGTTTATGAAAAGAATACGTGTCGTTTAATATTTTGTTATTCATATTATATATATATATATATATATATATATATATATGTATATATATATATATATATATATATATATATAATGATTCATTGGTAAAATTTTTTCAAGGACAGAATTGACTGACGTTAATTCCAAATTTAAAAACCTTTTAGAGTAACAAATAAATTGAGAAATGAGATAGAAGTAGAGAACGAAAAAGAAAAAAATTAAAGAGAAGAGAGAAAAGGGTTTTCAAAAAAGATCTTTCGGACAAGAACATTTGGGAAGGGCAGACGACAGTTTTTAGTAGTAGCAGCAGACGAGAGCGTTAGAAACACACTGACAAAATGTAACAGTTCTTATTAGCTTACTACTTTTTTGTTACATAAAGTAACTTGACAAATAAGAATAATAATAATGATAATAATAAGCTGCAGATTGTTCCCTGAAGAGCAGAAAGGATGCTGCAAAGCATCCAAAAGCACAGGAGAGTTCCTTTGCATAGATCACCACATCCTAAACGAGAGTAAGACCAGACGGAAAAATCTGGCTCTGGCCTAGATTTATAGAAAAACGGTATATATGTTTCCAGCAAAGAGGGATAATAGACTGCCTCAAAATGTACATATATCATTTGAAGTCATAAATTTTATCGAGAAAACCATGAAAACCTGGAAGGTGGAATTGACAGCGGGAAGGAGAAGCTTAGCTGAAGCGAAGGTCCAAAGAGGTATATTTCAAGGAGATGCTCAATCACCGTTACTGTTCATAATTGCCATGATGCCTCTGAACCATATACTCAGAAAATGCACAGCCGGACACAAACTTAGTACATAACAAGGAAAGATTAATCACCTAGTGTACATGGACGCCATCAAACTGTTTGCAAAAAATGAAAAAGAACAAGAAACACTTGTACATGCAGTTACAATATACAGTCAGGACATAGGGATGGAATTTTGCATGGAAAAAAATGTGACATGCTAGAAATGAAAAGCGGTAAACGACACCTGACACACGGAACGGAACTACCAAATCAAGACAAGATTAGAACGCTCGGAAAAAAGGAAACCTACAAGTACTTGGGCATCTTGGAAGCTGACACCATACAACAAGTGGAGATGAAACAGTAAGGTTAATAAAGAATATATCAGGAGAACCAGAAAGCCACTTGAGACTAGACTATGTAACAGAACCTTATCAAAGAAATAAATACCTCGTTAGATATTTGGGACCCTTTTTGAAGTGGGCCAGAGAAGAACTTAAGCAAATTGACAAAAGAACAAGAAAACTAATGACCATGCGTAAGGCATACATCCTATAGATGACGTTGACAGACTATATGTATCAATAAAAGAGGAAGGAAAAGGACTTACCAGCATTGAAAACAGCGTTGACACATAAATTCAACAACTCTAGTACTACATAGAAAAGTGCAAAGGAGGACTGATTACAGCCACCAGAAACGATACTGACAACACAAAGACCAACAAAATGACAATAATTTGAAAACAAAAATGGAAAGAAAAAACAACTCTCTGGGTGGTTTAATCTACTAATAAGCAACATGTCACACGAGAAATCCTGGACGTGGCTAAGAAAATGAAACCTTAAGAAAGAAACATATTCTCTCTTAATAACAGCAGAAAACAACCCCATAAAAACAATCATATTAAAGCAAGAATAGATTAGGCGCAACAAAATAGCAAATGCAGGTTATATAGTGATATAGACTAAACCAACAATCTCAAGATCAGCAAATTCAGCAAATTAGCAGAGAAGGAGTATAAGACTAGAAATGACTGGGTGGGCAAGATGATCTACTGGGATATGTGCAAGAAATATAAATTTGACCATACGAACAATTGTTTTATGCACAACCTAGCACCTTTCCTTAAAAAAAAAAACGCACATATAATCTCCTATGGGACTTTGACATGCAAACGGATGACCTAATGACGGCCAGAAGACCAGACCTAATAATAATCAATGTGAGACGTTACCCCTTCGACTCCGACACGTCACATCAACTTTCTTCTAACCATTCACTCTTGGCCGGTGATCAACTAGTGGTTCCGAGGGGGGTAACGCTCATTTCTTGCCACTACAAGAATACAATCGAGAGGACAGGAGAAAATAA